>CABFOV010007157.1:0-30119 GCA_902141375.1 Timema poppense | reverse complement strand
CTTTTCTTCCTCGAGCGGGTAGACCGGAAGGTCTCCGGTCACTCACTGCTCTCTCTTCTTCCTCGAGCGGGTAGACTGGAAGGTCTCGTTCAAAGGGTCTCACAAATAAAAATCCTTTTAAGTCCAACCAAGTAAGTTCTACTCGATCCATTCACTTGTTAGGATATCGTTCGTTAAAAAAAAATGGCTACCAATCACAAATGGGGTGGCATGGTATACCAATAATTTAAAGGAATTATTTGACTGTAATTCCGAAACAAGATCAAATGGGGCACATGTTTATATAAACTTTTTTAAATTGTTTTTGTGTCTCCTGTACACCGTTGAAGTGGGACCACATATTATGGTACACTTTGTATAGGTTCACATCCTTAGATTTTAAAGGATTATTATTTTTAATAGTGAGTTTATGATTGGTAATAATATTTATGATAGTTATGAAACATTTATAAATATTATTAGTAGTAATCACTTTAGGTGATCCCATGTTTTTAATATTGGTTTTAATTATTATGAACCTGTAGGTGACCTGGTGGTCCAAGAGTAAGGTGTCGGACTTCTGTGTTGAGGATCAGGGGCTCAATCCTCGGTCCTGATACAGATTTTTTTGATTACCAAAACCTTCCTTCACTTCTAACAAGTTGTGTATTAATCACAACTTGTGAGTGTGAGGAATGCCAGGCCTCCACCATGGTTTGGATTCCACGTTAAACTGTAGGTCCTCCATTTCATCTCAAAATCACCATACCATTACAAATTAGCGTAAGTGAGTAGAACCCGAACGCGGTAATAATAATAATTATTATTATCATTATTAGTATGAATTTTTTTAAAACTATTTTCCTTAAAATACTTGAAATAAAACATTTAAGATTTTGCAGTCTCAATGCGCTCACTTTGCTGTTCAAATGAAGAGAGAGACTATTCCGAATCTCTCTCCCAAAGCCGCATTGCACGCAACAGGTTGCAGCACTGCTTTCTCATATCATTTTGCATCGCTGCAAGATGATACCTAAATGATCAGTGCACGTATCAGAAAACTGACATCGCTAATATCAAACGAGTTTGATATTTTCTGATTGGACGGCTTCTTTACAGGCCGTGTAATTAGCTTTCTGTGCTTCAAACTTCCGGAATGTTGTTTCACGCGTGCACGAACCTGCTTGAGAGAAAGGTACCAGTGGTTTGATTATCATTCAGCAGGCCAGTCCAATACGAAAGTGACACCTGAGACATTCAGCCACTGATATAAGTCATGAATAAATAATCTAACTCATAATAGTTATACGAAATTTGATAACGGCTCAATAATTAAAAAGTCTTTGTGTTTAGAATAAAAATGATTTGTCAATATAACAACATTCATTTATATATCTCTCATTAATCAAAATAAATATATAACTTCATTAGAGTAAAAATTTTGTTGTTGTAATAAACGACTTTTAATAATTGTGCGGCTTCGGCAAACATTTTATATTAAAACATAGATGCTGCAATAATTTTTTTACCTTTTTTTGTAGCTTGTTCAATTATTATAGTGGTAAGGGAGACCGAATGGAATTGTGGGGTATCCTGTTCTTTTCTAAATGTAATAATTATTATATAATATACGATATAAAATATATAAAAGATAAGCAATATATGCCTAGCATGACCACAACTGAAGACTAAGGGCCATTTCATAGAGAGACTTAGTACTCCTCATATGCAGCACTACACTAAATACAAAACGACACCGACTTAGACTAATATACGACCAATATTTTTCATATGCAACACTGGTCCAACCCATTTGAATTTAAATATGTGTTGTCTAGTATTTATTATTGGAGCGGACTTGAGGCGTACTAAACATAACTATGAACATGATCCAAACGTCGAAAGTAAATAATATTTATACTAGCACATCCTAGCATTGTTAACGGGTTGTCCTAATTTAGGTTAAGGGAAAATTCCGTATTGGTGGTCACGTGATTTGACTTAACATCGCTCATCTCACTCATCTAGTCAGGTTTATCTGTGGTGGGAAGATCAGAGCTATAGCCGGATCCGGGTTTACTAAATACGTGTATTTCTAAATAACTGATCACTCTATATCCACGCAAGTACGGGTATTTTTATTCTAATTAAACCTTTTTTATCAGTAGACCCATTGGAGTAACGGTTAGTAAGAAGCAGTTAAATGTAAAAGAGCATATATCTTATTTAAAATAAAACTGTTATAGTTTAATATAATTATTATTCTTATAATATACCAATTATACATGAATGTGTTACATATATTAGAGTTTAAAAATCAAAAGTTTAAGGTATGATAAACATTTTACTAAAATAATAGATTAGACCCGCATCATTGGGAACGTGATATTAGGTGTTGGTTAAATTTTGTCTGATTTTCCAATAACTAGGAGGTCGAGTTCAAATACTAGCTGAATTAATTGAGTTTTTTTTATCCAAATTACTTCCAACTCCTCTTCAAGCAGATATCGGTAGCCTACATGTTTTGCTCTGGATACTAAATTCTTTATTCCTAAAATCCTTTTCTTAATAAAGGGATCATGGTGGTAGTAAAACGTGAACCAGAGAAAAAAAAAGATTAGCTTAGATTTTGATTTATTCAAGTATTTAGTGAATTAATTAAAGAATAATATAATTCTGCCAAATTTATTCAATTTTAAAGTTTAGAACAAAATTCGTTTTTTTATCACCACGTCTTAATACAGGTGCTTAAAATCTATCTTCGACTTGTGATACCACGTGACCATAATCCTACACATTTTAACAAACTTGTCTTGTTACAACTGTAAGATATACAACATACGACTTTATTATTAATATTATTGTTATTAGCTTTGCGTATTACTACACACTCGCTATATATGCACTTACACTAATGTGTAATGTTAGGGTGATTTTAGGATGAAATTGAGGACTTACAGTTTAACGTGGAATCCTAAACACGTTGGAGGCCTGGCATTCCACACATTCACAAGTTGTGATTAATACACTTCTTGTCAGAGGTGAAAGAAATGCTAATCATAATCTCGACACCCACACACTTTCCATCCCTTTTCACAAATCTAGCTTCTATTCTTTCTCTTTTACTGTTTCTGGAACTAGTTTCCTGGAATGCTCCTGATACAAATATTAAAAGTTCTGCCACTATAAGATCCTTTCATAATGAGCTTGCTCAATGTCTGCGAGCAGTGTCTCTATAGTCGATATGAGGGAAAATGTAGGAATACAGTAAGAAGTTGTATGTGTAAAGTAAAATTATTAATACTACATATAAAATATGTTTAATCGATATAGCTACTAAATATTATCTGCATTTAAAAAAAAAAATCTATTTCCAACATGTTATTATGTTATGCGTACTATAATTAAATGGTGATTTTGTGTGTGTGAGAGTGTGTGGAATGATTGTGTGCCTTAATGTGCATTTTTCTTTTTTATACAAATCTAATTTTCATATTTATTTTATTTTAATATATTCATAAATATAAAATTATTAATGTGGGTCATTTTTCTAAAGGTTATTATTATTCGTATTATTTTGTATATATATTATGAGCTTTTAGCACCTAAGTATTAAATTTGCATTCTTTATTATTAAGTGGGTTAAGTATAAGAAAAGCCGTCAGACATAACTTTTCTCGATTAAGACGTTATTATTATTGTTATTGTTAAAAGTAACTGGGATTCAAACTAGAACCTCCCGGCTGCCAGAAAACCAGACTAATCGATCTTGACATTTAGATCGTGTGCCAGCTTTGCGTGGGCTTAAATAAGCTAAATGAAGTTTCGAAAAAATTGTTTATAGCATTATATCAAGGAACAATCATCTGTAATAAGAATAGAAACATGAATATGTTTTTGACCGACGTCCTAATGTTCTCCATAACTATTTTTATATCGCTGATCTCCACTACGACGTTGATACCGAATAACACAGGAAGACACTGGTTTGGGAATA
This sequence comes from Timema poppense, assembly GCA_902141375.1. Classification (NCBI taxonomy): domain Eukaryota; kingdom Metazoa; phylum Arthropoda; class Insecta; order Phasmatodea; family Timematidae; genus Timema; species Timema poppense. Next base: position 26,143 of record CABFOV010007157.1, on the reverse strand, counting down.
GAAGCCACATAACATCAAATAAAATAACTTGTTTGAATCAAGTCAAAATGTCAAATATTTACTGAGGCATTTCACAAGAGACAGGGTAAATTAGAGAACCAAATTAACATATCTTATGTACCAAGCCCGTGGATCAGGAGGGGATTTTAGGAGAACGTCACGATACATAAATGAATGTAAGAACATTTTGAAAAAAAAATATCTATTTTTGCCACAAACCACTAGTTTACTTAGATTTTTAGGCTGGTATTGGTGACCTGGCATTTTCGGGCTAGGGTGTCAGATTTCTGTGCTGGAGGTCTTGGGATCAATTCTTGGTCCCAGCACAGATTTATATGATCGCCAAATCCTTCCTCTACCTCTGACAAGACGTGTATTAATCACAATGTGGGGAGTGACAGGCCAGACAGCGACTGCCTGAGGATATAGACAATTATTATTTCAGGACCGTGTGAATGAGACAAGTCCATCACAAACAGTTCCCGAGGTGTATATAAGTTCCGTCGGAATCTATATGTTTTTAAGGAGAAAACAAGTAAGTCTTTAAATGTTATATTGTCGCAAAGCAATTTGTATTAAAGTCGTCGAATTATCAGTGAAGTATAAGGAGTCATCAAGAAGTCATTAAAAACTGTGTAGGGAATCTATATTTCACCATGGAGTTCAATTGTTAAGTTGCTAAGACAGGCAGAGTTCTAAACAAGTGAACAGGTAAAGAATTACTTGATAAACTAATCATTTAAAAGGAATACATAAATAATGGAAGAATACATAAGGTCTTCAAGAACAGTATAATTACCTTCACAATGTGTAATCCAACGAATCAGAGCTCATTAATGACCCAGAAGTGTAAACCTTGCCAACATCTTAACATCATGCTAAGTAGTCGTAGGGGGCCACTCCGACGGTTTTGTAAGAATAGAAGAAGGATTGTAAATATTTCTTTTAAGGGATAGGTTTGTTTAGTTAATAATGGTATTTTGGTCTATTATGTGGGTATATATTTAGTAAACTTAATTTGTTTAAAAGGAAAAAGCTATAAAGAATTAATTGTAAAATGAGTGTATTGTTAAATTCTAGCCATAAGTGTTTGACCTTTCAGATTTCTTGTATTCTAGGTCACAAAAGTACCATAAGTGATTTTACTTTTTCAATTATTTTTTTATGAAATAATTAATTCTTTATGTTTAAAATGTGTTAATTAGTTTAATAAGTATCTATAGTTGTTGTACATATAGGTCTAAAATCAAAATGTTTAATGTTTGAATGATTTATGTGTAAACACATTTAATACATGTTGAAGGGTGACTAAGGCCTGGAATTGGTTAGATGAGATTTTCCTATTTCAAGAGTTTAATAATTAATTGATGATATATTAGAACAGCAGGTACCTTTAAATTCATAAAGGAGAGTATATATATATTCAATTCAGAAAAAAAGAATTATGAAAATTTAACAATAAACACTTGGCCTATAACAGTTTATGTTTTCATGCCACTAAAGTTGCACATAGTGAATTTGCTTTTTGCTATATTTTAGTACTAAGAATTGATATTGTGTGATAATATACCATCATCAGTTGAAGAAGGTGTCACAGTAAATGACCATACAGGTGGTAATTTGAAATGTTTAATTTATTTCTTTATTTTGTGCAAAGAATAAAAGAAACAATTTTGAAGGGTTCAAACTAAGCCTACTTTAGTATGCAATATAAATTTGATTTGTTTTTATATGAAGTCACCCAAGTGATAAATAATACATGTATTTCTGAGGGAAAGACCTCAAGTGAACATATACAATGAGTTTCAACATTTTAGTGAGAGGAAACTTATGTTTTAACTCGCCTAACCCTCAGTCAAGTATATGTTTTCAGCGGATTTTAACGAGTTCAGTGAAGTCGATCTGGATACTCAGCTCCACTGCAAGTACTTCGGATTATGCTACGAGACAAAGAAAGAGATTTCGTTATTAGAGTGAAGATTAAATAATATTGGTCAAGTATAAATATAAGGTGTGGCGGTTGTGCCATTTTACTTGTGATATGGAGCGATCCTTTACAGCAGACAAGAGGTTATAGTAGGTTGAATAACCGTATATGTTGCTACAGACTTACTACGTGAACATGAAAGTTAATCCTAATTCTTCTAAAGAAGCTATTTTCGGAGAGACAAGAGAAAGAACTACGCCAACCTTACTTATCGCCTAGAATCAGAACAAGTAAAGGCACTGTTTAGAATTTATCTCTTTATATTTTATTATTTTAATATTAATTTCATTATTGTTTACTTAATTAAATATTTATTATATTCATTCATTATTAATTTATGTAGTTATCACATTTTTCTGTTTACCATCTTTTCTTTCATTAATTAGGTTTTTGTAAGGGCGGTACAATAATTCTCTCGTATTTTTACGCGCGTTTCCTGTTAGTTCTCAAAGTGTTTTCCTCAAAGGTGGATGTGCGTCACCACCGCGGCTCAACTCCTCAGTTTCTCTTAGTGTTTTGCACTCTCTTTCTCTAATTTAAATAACCCCAATCTCATCCTAACTTGCGTAAATGTGCGTATGATCAGAATCCACCGAGATCATCCCATCACAACCCCAGGTAGGCCTACTTGGGTTACTGCTTCACCGGATCTTCAGCATCAGGTAGGATCTCTCCATGTATACTTACGCACACATTAATTGATTAATTCTCTCGCTCAATCAAATTAAAATCATTGGTCCTCCGGGACGGATGTTTCTAAATACATAAGATAATAAATTAAATTATTTTATTTAGCTAACATTTGTACCACGCTATTGTGGTAAAGTCCATTCAAATTAACAGTAATAATAATAAAATAAAACTAAACATTTTCCTCTCAAGACAATCAAATATAACTAGTGTTAAATTAATTACTTTGGAAAATAAAAGTAATTGTGTAAAAATCAGAAAACCCTCGTTTGTGAATTGCCGCCAAGAAAGACCGCCATTCAATAACTTGTTATCGGTGAGACTGATATTCTATTTTTAATTTGCCGCTTAAATAATAACTAGATTGAATTAGTGAGCTGAGAGCTAAACGTTCAATATTAATTGTAATATGTGCTTGGTTAAACGCTATGTACCACCCAATTTATGTTTTAATATGTTTTGTTTTTGAAACTAATATAACTCCGTCAAACATTCATTGTGAGTTGTTTCGGAATGTTTCTTAGCTACTTTTGTAGTTACTCTCCCTCCACCCCCCTTTCTCTCTAGCTAGGCACACTAAGATAAAGGTTGCTTTCAAAAACACCCTCTTCTCGGAACAACGAGTTCCTATAATTGTGTATAGACAGTTTCAAATGACATTTGCTCTTTCTTTTTTTGTTTTCTATATTGTGTTTTCTCCCAAGTAAATATTATTTACAAATAAATAGATTCACATGCAGATTTATTATCATTAATATTATTAACATAAGTCAATATGAAATACTCAAACTTTGTGCATCAATCAGAACAAATTAAATCAAGACTTACTAAAATACAGGATCAATTAAGCATTATTTCTTGATGTGAAACGTTAAACCTAATTAAAATACAAAAGAGTAAAATTTTTGGTAAGAAATCAAGTGCTAAAAAGGCAGAATTTGATGCATCCTTGTCTAAATTAAACATTGTCACAACCCACACTCAAGAATATGATCCAGAAAAAATAGACGAATTTCAAAATATAATTGCAGATTTAGACGTCGATATCCAATGTACTGTCAGCTTTCTAGTCCCTCCCTTATTGGTTTCCACTAGTGATCCACTAAATGAATCAACAAAATCAAACAACTCTGTCGCGTCCAATATTAGAATGCCTACAATTAATTTAAAGCAATTCTCTGGTGAGCCCACACAATGGTTAACATATTAGCGTCTCTATGAGGCCACAATTCACAATAACACATCTCTGACAGAAAAGAGATATTTCAGTATCTCTTAAGTTCACTAAAATCCGAACCACTAAACATGATAAAGTCACTTCCACTCACTGCAGAAAACTACACAGTTGCTTGGAATTTGCTCAAGAAGAGATACCACAACATCCGATATTGGATAAATATACACACTGACAATTTAATTGATCTACCCAATATTGAACAAGTGACTGTAAAAACTCTTCGCTCCTTCTTATTAACTTATAATGAGCACTCACAAGCATTATCAACACTTAATCAAAAGATTTACGAGGAAAACATAATTTGTTTTAACATCTTGATGCGTAAAATTCCTCAAGAAACCAGAAAGAAATTCGAAAGTAATCGTGCTGACACACAGGTTCTACCAACTGTCAGTGAAGTAATACTTTTTTTGGAAACTGAGTGTACACACCTAGAGACGGCCAATCTATCGCATAAACTGTCACCAAAACCAACGATAATGCCAACACACTCATTTTCACGCCCATTAGCACCCAGACCAACTAGGATGGTTCTTTTATCTGGATTTATAGGTTCAAATAATCACTGCTTGTTTTGCAAACAGCCAGAGCATAATATTTATAAATGTACAGATTTTCAATCTTTAACTCCACAGAAAAGATTTGCATTTATTAAATCAAATCGATTCTGTGTTAATTGCCTAGGTACTTCACATCGTATCTCAAACTGTCACTCAAAACATGTGTGTCAACAATGCAATAAACCTCATCACACATTGTTGCATCTTTCTCCTCAATCCCCTGATGCAACACAAACAACTGTCTCAAACAACAGTTGACAATTACAGAGATCTCACACTGAACCGCTGAGAAACCATCGTGCAACTTTTGACACAGACACTCCTACTTATTCACAATTGACCGATTCTGGTTCAACTAAACCTTTTGTTGGTCTATCTTCAAAAACTCATAATATTGTAATCCTAGCCACGGCTCTAGTCCACATTACTACACCGTCTGGCAATACACAAATTGTGAGTGCAATATAGGACTCGGCGAGTCAATCCCCGCTGATCACTGAACATTGTGCACAGTTGCTGGGCGTAAAACGTAACTGCCTCAAACCCAGTAACGTTTAGGGGATATCATCAACTAAAGTGAAACTTAAGAGTAGTACTCACTTAAATATTTCCACATGTGGTGGTATACGATTGGCACACGCTCACTCAGTTTTGATAATTGATAAAATAACATCAAATATGCAGCAAAGTCGCATCTCACGTGATGTAATGAAAAAACTAAAACATTTGGTTCTTGCTGACCCTACGTTTAATGAGAATGGTTCTGTTCAAATGCTAATTGGTGCTGACCTCTTCGCTCAAACACTCACTGGTGATCTCTATCCACTTGGAAAAGACATGCCTATAGCGCTAGGAACTATATTCGGCTTCATAGTTATGGGAAGCGCTCCCTCTATTAGTGAAGACCATCCAGCTTCATCTAATCCTATTACGTTATTATCAACCACTGATATTGACCTGCACAACTCACTTCAACAGTTCAGGAAATTAGAGGAACCGCCCCTTTCGAAGGTGGTTACGCGAGATGAGGAAATATGTGAAAAACAATTCCGCAACACGCACGCTAGGGACAGTACTGGTCGATATGTGCTTCGACTTCTATTCAAGGAACCTTGGCCATCTCTTGGTGATTCATCATATCAAGCAAAAAAGCGGTTAAATGCCCTTGAAAATAAATTAAAAATCAACCAGCTCTCAAGAAATCATATGGTGAATTCATGGATGATTATCATAAATCTGGACACATGCAATTGTTTACCAACACACTCCAAAATAATTCCCAAAATTACTTTCTACCTCACCATGGCGTGCATAAAGAAACTAGTTCTACTACTAAGCTGCGTGTAGTATTTGACGCAAGTGCCAAATGCACATCTGATCTTTCATTAAATGATGTACTTCACTCAGGCCAGAAACTCCAAAATGATATTTGCGATATTCTTTTAAATTTCAGACGTCATAAAATGGTTTTTAGTGCAGACATTCGCCAAATGTACAGACAGATTAAAGTAAATCCTGATGACCAAAATTATCAATTGATATTTTGGCGCGAAAATCCTAATTTGCCTCTCATAGTGTACCAAAATATCACTGTCACATATTGTGTAACTAGCTCCCCTTATCTTGCAATTCGGACTCTACATCAACTTTTTGAGGGTGAAGGTCAGGCCTTTCCCAGCGCATCCCGATATCCCAGCGCATCGATGATATTATCACTGGCGCTGACAACTTAGAAGATACACTCTCTCTTTAACAAGCGCTCACAGAGTTGTTAAGAAAATGTGGGTTTGAATTGCGCAAGTGGTCCAGTAACTCACACCAGGTACTGAGCTCTGTACCCCAGGAGCATCGTGAGACACCACTTTACTTTCGCACTCCTTAAAAACCTCTCTATAGCATACTTGGTCTAAAATGGAAGCCTGACAGTGATGCATTCTCGTATAAGATTGATATAGTTCAATAAGTCCCGACTAAACGTTCAGTACTCTCCGCTATAGCTCAAATTTACGACCCGTGTGGTTGGTTGACACCAATAATATTTTGTGCCAAATCATTGTTGCAACTTCTATGGACACTAGGACTATCTTTGGACGAACCTCTACCCGCAGATATTTCTGCAAAATGGGTAAGGTTTCTGGAAGAGCTTCCAGCCTTAGAAAGCCTCAGCATACCTCGGTATCTCTCTCTCTACTCTACTTTAGATATCCAATTACATGGATTCTCAGATGCATCTGAGCAAGGTTATGCAGCAGCCATCTATTTGAGATGTGTGATTCAAAACTCCGAAGGCAAAGTAAATTTTCTTATTGCAAATTCTCGTGTCACACCTCTGAAACGGATTTCGTTACCCCGTCTTGAATTATGTGGAGCTCATTTACTTTCAAAATTAATGCAATATTGTAGAAGTATCATATCATCTCATTACCACATAAATTCAGTTACCACTTGGACAGACTCAACCATCGTACTTGCATGGATACACACTCCACCATACCATCTCAAGTTATACGTTACTAATCGGGTTTCTCAAATACAAGAGATGACACCTCCAGAAGTATGGGCTCATGTCCCTACCAATCAAAATCCAATCCGTGGTGTATAACCTCCCCTGCTCTGTAACCACACTTTGTGGTGGACAGGCCCACCTTGGTTAGCAGTATCCAGCACACAATGCCCTCCACTTTACTGTTCATCTTCAGAATCACACACTCTCCTAGAGACAAAACCCCTACCATTAAACATACTTATCTCGACACACAAAGAGGACTGGTATTTACTATTTCGATTTTCATCGTGGTTCATCTTACAGAGAGTTGTTGCCTATATATTACGATTCATCTGTAAACTCAGAAAATAAGATATTGTTCTGGGCCTCTCCCTCCTAAAGAAATAGAAAAGGCCACCTATTTAATTGTGAAGTTAATCCAAACCAATCATTTCGAGGAAGATATCAATCTCTTCAAACTTGGCAAAAGTTGTAAAACACGATTACAACGTTTAGCACCGTTTCTGGATTCTGAGGGATTAATCCGTGTTGGAGGTAGACTCAAACAATCACAGTTGCCATACTCAGCTAAAAACCCCTTAATTCTACCCAAAAAACATATTACCTATATGATAATAGATTACTATCACCTCAAGCACCTAGTACTTGCAGGCCCACAACTATTGCAATCCATAATATCCCAAGTCTATTGGATTATCTCGGCTAGGAGTGTTATCAGATCTCGCATTTTTAAATGCATAAGATGTTTCCGATGCAAGCCAACCAACACAGCCCTCTTAATGGGAGATCTATCTGAAGCTCGTATCACTGCCTCACGACCTTTTCTTATGACAAAAGTGGATTATTCAGGTCCTTTCCCAATTAAGTTACACACATTACGGCGATCGCAACCGATAAAGTCATACCTGTGTGTATTCATTTGTTTCACCACTAAAGCTGTACATCTTGTGGTTAGAACAGATCACTCTACAAACGCGTTCCTTGCTGCGCTAACTCACTTCGTGTCTCGTCGTGGGTTATGCTCAGACATTTATTCTGACTGTGGCACCAACTTCGTGGGAGCTTCTACTCAATTGAAGAAAATAAGAACTGCATTTCTTAAAGAAAAGAAGAATCAATATCAAATGGACCGATTTGCCGCAGAAAATGGGATCAAGTTTCACTTCCTACCCCCTGCCTCACCACACCAAGGTGGACTCTGGGAAAGCGCTGTTAAGAGTGATAAACACCACCAGAGTTATTGGCAGACAAATATTTACATTGGAAGAATTTATTACACTCACCACCAAAGTTGAAGCTATGCTCAACTCCCATCCCCTTAAACCCTTGTCTTTAGGTCCGTCAGAGATTGATGTACTTACCCCGGAAATTTTCTCATCGGAAACTCTCTCACGGCTCTCCCCGAGTCGCAAATAGAAGAAATACCTCTCAATCGTTTCAAGAGATGGCAGATAATTCAGGACTTTTTACAACGATTTTGGTCAAGATGGCACCGGGAGTATCGCCATAATTTACAACAACGAATCAAGTGGAGTACTCAAAATGATAACCTCAAGAACGGAGACCTTGTAGTAATACATGATTCGTACCCAACCCGCCCCCCCTCCCTATCTTGGCCTCTTGGGCGAATAGTTTCAACGTCTCCTGGTCCTGACGGCGTGGTACGAGTAGTAACTCTACGTACATTAAGAAGATCCCTTACTCGGCCTGCTGTAGAGGTAACACATAGATATTTTGTAATTTATTTAAGTATATTATTTTACGTACCCTTTATGAGCCTACTGATTATATCAGCACACGATAATTTCTATGAGCGAGAGCAAAAAGACCTACCAATTTTGTCAGGAAAGGTATTTTAACATACCCACGGGCTTATTTCCCATGCAACAATCAATATGGGACCGACAGCTTTACTTCCCCTCCGAAGGAATATGTGTTACGAATTTTTATCGCTCAAGAAATATTCGTCAGCTCCAGCTGGGTTTTAACCCACGAACATCGAGTCCTGAGGTGAGAATATTACACCAAGACTACTTAGGTTGACAACAAAGAAGTAAAAAACATGTTAGAGGGCGGAGGAATAACAAAGGTGAGTAATATCACCTACGTTCAATAAATTAATTAATAATGATAATGTATCACCACTTTTAAATACATATACTGAAATCTACTGAATTTTTGGGGCTATTGCTACTGATTTGTAGGGTATAAGGATTGGCAACATTGTGGTGGAGACTTGGTCTTTCCGAGACGGGTCATCTGGGGCTAGAATGGTGAACCAAACAAATTTTTAGATTTAAGTGTTGTAAGAGTGTTAAAATTTATATTAATATTCTGGAAGAAACAATAACAGTGTGTTTTAATTAAAGAGCGTGGGTAGCTTCACTTCCTCTATATTTTACGTCCCCAATTACTATCCCTCTAGCGTAATTATTACGTAAGTGAATAACCCGAACGATTAGTAAGACGCTTTGCTAAAATAATTAATTGATTATTTATAAATTTTACATTAATTGTTTCTCTGAATATTAAAAATAAATAATTTTCAACTTATTTTTGATTGGACAATTCATTAATTAATAAGTAAGCCCAAATTTTGATGACAGTTTTTTTTTGTTACATCACAGACAATGCTCATGTGTACAAAAATTCTGGTCATGACCCCTTGGTTGTGAAATAAATTGTTTTTAGTTTTGTCATTTTGGATTTTATTTAATATTTTAATCTTGGTCTACGTCTTTATGAGTAATTTTTAGGAATTTTTGAATAATTGCCAGTCACTTATATTAAATTATTATATTTTAAATGATATTGGTATTTTATGAATGCATAATATTTTTTAATCAAGCCGTTGTCCACATGCAAAATAATCTTAAAAATTAACTCTTTATTCTCTTTTTTGTAATATATTTATAAAATTCACATTACCTATGAAACGCTGCAGTTAAGCGGTGAAGAGTTGCGGTATGTTGGGATTTTTTCAAAGCTAATTTTTGTAAATTAATTCTTTATTTATCAGAATACAGGAGTTTAATTATTGTTAAAAAAAACTTTGATTACATATATATTTTTAGTTTCCATTTGTAAAGCCTGTGTTTGATTGTCGTGTGCATTCATTTAAATCTTTTATTTAATTTTTTTTTTCAAATTTGGATTAATTTTTTAAAAGGTTTTTAGGATTTTACTTATTTTAATTTTTTGATCAATTTTTTGGTCATCTAAATCTGAACTCCATTTATAATCATTGATTGATTTGAATAAATAATTTTAATTGGCAAGGATTTTCTTAGTCTTATTTGTAAGTACTAACATTAGAATATATAACATTTCCCGCAAACAGTCCTTTGTGGTCAAAGCTACTACTTACTACATCAAACAGTAATAATAGCAAACAATAGGAGGGTACGGTGTCATAACTTCGGGAGAACCTAGTTCTGAGCTCACTGGGGGAGGGGGATAAGATCCCACACTAGTAATTGTCGGTGATTTGACAACTAACCTAGCAGACGAAGCCAATATTTTAGAGCTTAAAAATGGGAAGTGAGTTATATACAATACTTTTTTTTTTGCACTTTTTTTACCTGGACCACACAAGTAGCTCATTAAAAGGCCATACATCATCACTAGTTACACCAGTTTATATAACTTATGTAAGAGATCTAAGAACGAAACGAAGTAAAATAAGATGGACAAAAATCTGGAACAAAATGAAGAAAGTTATAAAATAAAAATTCAAATTTGGTTATTTAACTAATTGAGGTCGGGAAAAGGGAGCTCGGCATAATGATGAATGCATGTTTATTTTAAAACCATTAACACTAAATAATCATATTTTTCTAAAAGTAATTCAAAACAAAATAGAGGTAAACCTGTTTAGGAACATTTGAACAAACTAACAACAAACTTTAAACAAAAAATGTTTACGTTTTGAAAGAATGAAGGAGAGATATTTCTAACAAAATTATTTGAGGTATTGAAAAAGGAATACACAAAAAACCTTAAACAAAATCCGAAATGAGCTTAGAAAAAATTATTGATTGTGAAGTGTATGTATGTGTGTGTGTGTGTGTGTGTGTGTGTGTGTGGGCAGGGAGTGAGGGTTAGGCGTGTGGGGATGGAGTTGTTATAAATATGACAAACCACACCCATAGTCTAAATAAGTCATGTGTTGTCTTACCAAAATGAAATGTGCATATTTTTGCGGAACAATCCAGAACAAGCGAAGAACAAACGATTGAAAACTTATGAACTTGGATTTATAAAAGCTTTGGGGATACCATGAAGTTAGCCCCTACCGAGTAAATAAAGCGTCGCAAGTTCACTTCCCGTTTGTGAGAGAACGAATACGGAACTAACGAAACTTTTGCAGAACAATTCCGGAACAAACGAAGAACGAAGAACGATGATTGTAATTATACAAACTTTAATTTCGAAAGTGTTTGTGTGGGGGGTGGGGGGTGGGGAGTGGGGGTTACCATTAAGTTGGCCCCTCACGAGTAAACAAAGCTTCACAAGTTCACGTCCCATATGTGCTAGAAAGGATGCGGAACAAACGAAACTTTTTGCGAAACAATCTGGAACAAACAAGGAACAAACTATTTCAATGATAACAATTTGGATTTTTCAATGTTCAACTACCCTGAAGTTGGTCCCCCAATGTTAAAATGTTATTTGTGAGCCTATTAAAATGGAACAAACGAAAATATTTGTGGAACAATCCAGAACAAACGATTGGAATCATGAAAACTTGGATTTTTAAAAATGGGGGAGGGGGGGTTACCCTGAATCTCCCCACCCCCATTGTAAACATATCACTTGTGGGTCTATCAAAACGGAACAAAAAAAATAATTGCCGAACTATCCGGAACAAACTAAGAACAAACCATTACTATCATAAAAACTTGAAGTTTTAAAAGTGGGGTTGTCAAATTCATGGACATCATTAAAGGGTACATTTTAAATAACCCAAGCTTGGAGTGACAGACAATTAGTGTCAAGTCAAAGTTTCTACCTGAACAGTATATAAATGGAGTAGGGAAGGGAGTAGCGGAGCTTACAAGGTAAGATAGATAATGCCAAAAAGGGTTTGGAGAAAAGGGATAGGTGCTTCTGATGACAGACCCATCTACAGGAAACTACTGAACTTTTTCAATAGTTAAGACATGGTTTAATTTGAAAATACATAATTTTGTATAAACTATTGTACTATAAATATTCGTCATGTATGATAGAACATCATCTTATTCTCTATAATAAAATGATAGCAACTAAACTAAATTATTGTATTTCATGATTTATTTAATTTTAGTTTGATTGAAATGACGTCGTGTTGTAAAAAAGTAAAAAGGCCTTTTAACTTGGAACTATTTTTTAATATAGTTTATTTTATATTTACAAGTTAAATATATATTAAAAAAACGAATGTTATTTTGCATAATTGCTGAGAAATAGGCTGTACCACATTATCGTTCTTATATAATAGGTGTCAATCCGAATCTTAATCCTTAATTTCTAGAATACTCTTATGGTTTCGAAGAAAATTAATACAGCCTATTCTAAATGTGTCCTTTTTTATTCAATTATGCTCCCCCGGTCTGTCCTCTATAATCTCCCTGGTACTAAGCTTGGCTGCATAACTCCTAACCAAGAATGGATAGCGAGAAAGAGCGATATAAAGAGAGATAGAGCGCAAACATATGACAAGCGTACTGAACACACACTGTTAGCAGTCGCACACTAATCTCGTTAAAATATATTGTGAGCCAAATTCCTTAAGACTATTGGGTCCCCTTTTGTGTTGCCTTTGATACCAGTAAATAAAGAAAATATATTTATACATTTACTTTTTAAATTTTTTAAGGTGTACCCCTTGGAAATACTTTTATTTATTTTTTCCGATGAAATATTGCTGTATTTGACATTGTGAACATGGGCGTCCGCAGAAATTTATCAAAAGGGGAGTCAAGTCTTTATAAATTACAGTTGTTGACAGAATTGTAAATAAAACAGTTTTTTGGTTTTTTAACGGTATATATAAATGTAAATATAAATATATCCACCCAAAAATATATATTTACTAAAAACACATTCTAGAAATAATCTTTACTTACATCAAAATATTGAAATTGTTTCATTACAAATAGAAAATTTATCATTAAAAATACAATATAAACTATAATATCTCAAATAAGAAACAAAGTAGTTCCAAATACAGAACGTTTTAGAGAAACAATGAAATATGAACAGAAAGGTATATAAACAAAGAAAAGTAAAGTATAGTGTATAGAACAAAATCTTACACATTTTGAATTTACAATAACAAAATAAATAAATATTATCTTAGTAAAAGTTAATTAGGAAATTAACCTAAATAAACATAACTTTTATCACAGAAAAAATAAAAATGGGTGAATTTTAATATAATTGCATATTATATAATCCATGGAATTACACAAAATTTCATAACATAGTTGTTCGTCTTTGAATGTGAATAATAATCTAAGCTCTTACTTATATTTAGTAATAACAAGATTAATAAAATCATTTTTTACAATATTTTTTTTCTGTTGACGCCTAGCATGCAGAACCCACTTAATCTATTTTTACTCATTGTAGAATGAAATCATGTTTTCATTCTCCGAGGAGTACTTATTGATTGTTTGATTGTGAATGTAGTTGAAGGCTAAGCAAGAGCCGTTTTATAGCATAAAAATCTCTCTATGGTGATTATTAATTTCAGTAATTATTGATAAATTTATTGGTATTTGAGTTTTCACTAACCAAGAATAACACCATATTACTAATTCAGGTAAGAAATTTTCAATATCATAATATTTTGGAAAATATCTGTTGCTAATTTGTCAAAAGTTTTTTTTGCCTATATTTTTCATTTGTTAGGGATGTAACTTAATAAAACTAAATTATTCTTTAAGTTCATATAAAAATCGGGATCCCAATGAGGAAATTAAAGAATCTGCATATGGAATAAGAATTAATCGTCTATAATACTCGTTTATATAGTCATTGGGGTGATTTTATACTGGAATTTGTTTTTAGCTTGTCTTGATATTGAAAGCTCAACATTTATTTAATCCGCAATATTATTAGCAGTAGTAAGTATATATTTAAAAATTGACACTGAATTTTCCCTATGCTGCCACAGAATACTAATTATTTCCTGTAAATGATTTCTCATTTTTAATAAATCTAATTCAATATCGATTCTAATATTGAAGAATATTAACTTATTACTACAAGATAAATGATCACCTGAGTTAGTGCAAGCGTTATACAACTGATATGCCGTTTTCTTTGATTTGGCATTGACATTTTGGGAGAAGTTCTTCATTTGGTTTACAATTTTTGTTAAATTATCAGCGACTGCTTGAATGCTTCTTGTGTTTGCGTCCACCGAGTATTGCACAAAATAGGAATATTCGGTCCAGTAGCTATTCTCTTGGAACTTTTTCGGAGACAATTAATAATGGCCTTTATTATACCAGCAACATTTCGGATATTGCATAGACAATTTAAATCATACACCAATAAATTGAGGTAATGGGAGGAATAGTGTACGAATATTGCTTTGGGATACAGATTTCTAATTTTTCCTTGGATGCCTCCTTCCTTTCCGGCCATGACAAAGCAACCATCATACCCTTGGCCAACTACATTTCTCACATTCAGTTTGAATTTCGAACATACTTTAATTAATTCCTGTGGATATAACTTCCGCACTACAAACCAAGACAAATCACTAGAATTCTTCTTTGCAATTCTTTTCTACATTAATTTAGTATACTCTGAAAGTTTAGCTCTGAGAGATAATTGCTTTATCCCTGCAATACCAGTCGTTTCATAAGCCAAAATGGAAAATCCCACAGCACCATTGCGGCCACTATGTCGTCTCAAATAATGTTTCTGCAAATATCAATAAATTCATTCTATGTTCTCATGAACCAATATTTGGAATTGTTGCTGCATGTTTCCAAGAAGGTTTTTAACAATTTATCCCCTGCTTCAACTCTAAATTGTAATAGATTTTGAAAATATCCTGTGATATCAAATTTGCCAAAAAGAGGAATGTCATTGGTTCTGAAAAACCTTTGTCGACTGGATTGAATTTTTTTATTTTTTCCTCCGCGGTAGTATAAGAAGCATTATCTGTAAATTTACCGGAAGTTTTTTTCCTTCTGCTATTCACACGACGTTGTTTACTTCAATATTGGAAAATGTATGCCATTGAGAATGTAGATAAGTTCATGTGGCTTCGTGAAAGTCTTTATATTTTAAAATTGCCGAAGTAATAAATGCTCCTTGATTTCCTCTTTTCACTTTATGTAGAAATAACAAGCAAATTTGACTTGAAGCACCTTTTAAATATGCTGAGTATGCCAGCTAAGGTTTGTACTGAGATAACCAGGCACGACGAAAAGTTCTGTTGCTAGGAATTGAGTAAGGAAAATGTCACAAATAAATCATTGGATAGATTTTATAGATAGTGACGAACCAGTTTTATAATTATAACAACAATATACTACTGTAACAAAAAATAAGAAACTTCTTGAAATTATGACGACGCTATAGCGCGTAGTGTATACTTTTGTATTGTATGCATATATCATATTCAGAACTGATCAATCTGTAATAAATGAAACATCAGTAGTAGTCCTGGGGAGGAGGGTCAGTTTTCCCTACTGCCCCCCTCCTGCCTATGCCCATGATAGTGAACACCTATTCATTTAGCTAAACAAAACAAGAATCTTAGTAATGGAATGTTTGTTTGGTTCTTACGTACATAAGCTATACCTTGATTTGTGTTTTACACATATCGTGATAATAACGTCTTATACCACGTGATCACTGTTGTGGTCTGTTTCCAAACCAAATTATAAACATTAGAAACTTGATATAAATAACTTCGTACAAATACTGGCAAAATTTCCTTCACGTGTTTATTTTTATATGTAACGATAACCTGACGGCCTAGATATCGTCACTAATAGTTCTAAAGATTCCGGGGCCTTTTCCTACAGCATATGTATATGAAAGTATATTATCTACTTTTTTTTGACATAGAATTAAATAACAACCGAAACAACATGATGTGGAACACGATTTAATGTTGAGAGTGTCATAGTTTCAACCGAACACAATTTGTTATAATAAAATAAAGGGGCTAGGTCACCTCATTTAACACCAAATTGAAAATATTTTAATAATGTTGAAATAGTTTTGTTTAGTTTTTAAATAAAATATTGTGAAATTCTTAGTGAAATCATTAATATCAAATCATTAGCTCATGGCACTTTTATGTTAATTCATAACTATACTGTTAACATTGCTTAAAGTGCAACCATTGGTATGTGGGCGGTCCATTTAAAAAATAAAATGTTCAAAAGGACTCCTTGTACTCAAAAAAAGGATAGATATTACTGATTTAATCCATTAATAAATCTGAGCGTGAATAGCAAAGCTTGCTATAACATTTGACTCTACATAATAAGATTTAGATTTCTTTAAATGAAGAGTTTTAATTCTATAATCTAATCTTTATAACTATGGTAGAATGAAAGCAAATGTCAGAGGTAGCATTCAAGTGAGGATAATCCTATAAAAATGGAAATAAACCAATTACTTTAATTTTTTAGCGATTTTTAGAAATAAGAGATTAACAGATTTATCTATTTCTGAACCCATTTACTTTAAAATCCAAATAAACATGATTTATAATTCTGTCAACGAGTATCAGCACGCAGTCAAATTGACAATTTTAATCCTTTTAGCAGAACCATTCTACCGTTAAGTTCCTGTTTAATTATTATCTGATTAGGAACTTGCCATGATCAAAGGACTTTGAAGTTTATAATAAGTTATTCCTTAAAGGAGCTTAGAAATTTTATTTTACTTAAGTTATACTTTGTGTACCTGTTAATCAAGATTGCTTGAGGATATTACTAACAATGACTTGTGTACTTAATGAAAATTGAAGCTAATATATCAATGGTCCCACCTTTTTTCCACCATCCCTTACCGAGATGCGAAGCACTGATCATTCAACAGGTTCATCTGAGAAAGGGCGTACCTCTTAATTGAACAAACATTATATTTCTTTTGAGATTTGAAATATGTTAAGCTTGATTATATTATGTTCTATTTTGCAAATAAATCAAAATTTTAGTCTTATTATTTAAAATACGCGTTAAGAGGGCTGCCAAAATCCCTTACTTAGGCTAAATACTGCTTTGAAATTGATATCACAAGCACTGCAATCAATTAAGGGAGAAAATACTTTATATTTTAGGAAAAAGCTTTGGAGAACCTAATTGAAAAGAGTACCTAGTAGAGCCATTAATGAAAAATTAAATTTGCATGTACTGTACCTAGCTCACATAAAGGTTACTTTGAAATCAAGGAAACTATACAAGACATTTAAAGAAATAATTTTTACTTTTTAATATTTTTAGAGTATATTCAAAACAGTCAGAAAAATTGCTAGTCACTATTTGATTATTTTAACTGGCAGATCCTCTCCTGATCCTCTTAGAACTATATATTTTGACACAATTGTACACACTTTTTCTATTTTCTAAAACATAGTTTCACTAGTCTACTTTTGATTAAGCTATTCCTAGAAAAACCAACATATCATTTGTTTGGAAACAATTCAAACTAATCATCTATACATTTTACATAAAATAGCTAAACACATTTTTAACGATTTGTAGGTGACCTGGCGGTCTAGGGGTAAGGTGTCAGACTTCAGTGCTGGCGGCCGGGGTTCAATCCCCGATCCCAGCACAGATTTATCTGATTACCAAACCCTTCCTTCACCTCTGACAAGACATCTTGTGAATGTGGGGAATGCCAGGCCTCCACCGTGGTTCGGATTCCACGTTAAACTGTAGGTCCTCCATTTCATCTCACAATCACCCTACCATTACATATTAGCGTAAGTGCGTATAACCCGAACGGGTAGTAAGACGCGGTGCTAATAATAATAATAATTTAACGATTTACTTATATTCTTAGTTCAGTCATTTGTAAACATACATCACTTTACATATATATATGTAAAAATAAAAATAAATTTATTTTCCTTCCCAGAAAAACATTTAGCACTAATATTTTTCAAACATATTCAAAATGTATAAATATTTCGAAATTTTTTAAATAAACTTAACTTCAAATTAATTAATTATCTTATAAATATAAGCATACATTATTATTTATCATGTAAATAGTCACTAGAGACCGGGTTTGAACAAAATCTGTCGAGATGTTCTCAAAAATTTCCAGTTAAAAAAAATTAACTATTATTAAACTTCTCCTAAATCAGTAAATACCATTTCTATATATTTTAAAAACTTACTAGATATATATTTTGAAGCAAAACGTTTGAGCCAGTTTTAAAATATTTTAAAATTTCACCAGAATAATCAGTATTAAAATACCATTAGCGGAATTTTTCCAAAACCAAAACATAATTATTACAACCATTTAAAATAATAAATTTTCAAGAACAGCTCGTTTGTAAACTATCCTTAAACAAAATTGTCACAAAAAAATGAATAATATTAATTGTAATGTAAAACACTTTTTAGAAAACCTTTGTTAAACCAAATTTTTCTTGCCACATTCAAATTTTTTTGGATTTTCAAAAATCCCTACTTATCCAACAAGTCTTATTTTAAGGGCTAGGGTAAAAAACAATACTGCTTTGAGTTATAGCCATATACTCTCTATATATCAAGTTTGAACAAAACTCTTCAAACCTTTTCGAATTTAGGTTCAGATATTGATAGTCATGGGAACAGACAGAACTGTTTTAATTGGGGGAACATAAAACCTAAAAATTAATCATAATCTGGAAATTAAAAATATTCAGGATTACAACAATTACTTATTTTTATATTAGAATGTAAAATGTTATATCTTGCAAAAAATACGTTAATTTGGCAACACTGGTCTTACAAAGATCGTTTTCAACAATTACCATAGTAATAGTTGCTGATAAACTGCAATGATATATATCACAATAATTGTCTTAACGTAAAAAAAATTATTCACTTGAGTTCTGACTAACACCTTATGAAAAAAGTTTTAAACTGTTAGATAAATCTGATAAAGACAATTTAAATTATTTCTTATTAAAAACAAATTATATTTTCTGTAGATAATTTGAAGTGGACAAAACCCCGCATGGAAACAATGTCACTGAGTAATAATTGCCATATTGGTAAAGTTTAAAAGTTGGATTGACTTTTTTTTAACTATTGTTCTCTTTATTGTATATAAGGTGGCATTGTAGTGGTGAACATTTTGAAAACGATTATATGATGTGTCTTGACGATTAATGAGTTCCTGGACTTAAAATTATGGTTCTTACTAGTATGTATTTCCTTATGTTTGTCTGTTTGTACTGTATTTACCTCTTTATGTCTGTATTTGGAGCTATAGCTAAAACGGTTAGATGTATTCCGTCCAAATATTATAATTATCAAAGTTTATATAGTCAAACTTAGAGGTAAAATCACAATTTTAACTCTAGCATTAAATTTAATGATGATGTATTGTTGAATGATTGATTAATATTCAATTAATATTTTGAAATCGTTCCAATTAATTTTATTTTAAATTAATACAAGAATGTTTCATATGTTTAACAAAAATATATAATTGTTTTTAGATGAAAACTTATTTCATGATAATTAAGTGAACACCGATTTTAAATATGCCATTTAAATCTATAATAGACCGTGCTAGAAAGCATGTACGACTATGCTGGGCCATTTATTTAATGGCAGTCCAGAATAGGCTATATGAGCTTGGCCATAAAATCTTTGTGCCCGCCAATGTGAGATCCGCTTAGTGCCTATTTATTTTTATATACTTAATTTCAATATATAAATGGCTAGGTGGCCTGGAGTTTGATTCGAACAAGCTGCAATGGGTATGGTCCAATCTCAAATTAGCTATATATTCTGATTTCTCTAACCGACACTTTAGCTCAGTCAGTAGCCGTGTCTGTCTACTAAGCTAAGGGTCCTGGGTTCAATTCGTGGCATGGCAGGAAGCTTTATCATTAGTGAAATGTGGATTTAGATTATCACATTGATAACTTATTGGCCTGGGACTGGTTGCTATGCCTGTCTTAGTCTTAAGCTATATTTTAATGCATATGAAACTATGACATACCTAGCAAGCTGGTAGTGGAAAATATATCCCTTGAATAGTAATAGTTACCTAGGCCGAAGCCAAATTCGATTTTTCTATAGTAATTTTTATTAGCATGTTAAACACCAATATTATTGTAGGCTTAATATAAGGAGCCAAAATGGAAAGAGTGGTTTGAAGAAAGTACAACCACATTATCGTGTAAAGAAAATGGGTAACCGACACAAAAAAAAATGCTGATATGCATGTGGAAAAGAACAACCTATGCGTTCTGTTGGGATTTTATCTTCGTTAATAACTGCTCATTCAGCGTTTTAAGAACTTGACACTCAGGNAAATACCAATCAAGTATATGAAAATTACAACCTTCATGGTGGGCAGATATTAATTTTTCCATACACAGGTATGGGAAAAATACCATCAAGTATATGAAAATTACTACCGACGTATGGCACTTTTCCCATGAATGTTTATGGGAAAACTTCAATACTTGTATGGGTTAATTACTTCCAATACATGTATGGGAATTTTACCACAGATTTTTCTTACAGTGTACGCACTTACGCTAATGTGTAATGATAGGGTGATTGTGAGATGAAATGGAGGACCTACAGTTTAACGTGGAATCCGAACCACGGTGGAGACCTGGCATTCCTCACATTAACAAGATGTCTTGTCAGAGGTGAAGGAAGGGTTTGGTAATCAGATAAATCTGTGCCGGGACCTGGGATTGAACCCCGGCCGCCATCACAGAAGTCTGACACCTTACCCCTAGACCACCAGGTCACCTCCCTTCTCTAGTTTAATTCGAGAATATCTACAATATAAATGATTATTATTAAATAAGGAGATATAGTGTGTTATGGTGTGTTAAGGTGTGTTATGTTGTATTATGGTATATCATGGTGTGCCATGGTGTGTCATGGTGTGTCATGGTGTGTCATTGTGTGTTATGGTGTGCTATAGTTTGTTACAGTGTGTTATGGTGTGTTATAGTGTGTTATGGTGTGTTATAAACAATTCTCATATAAATTATCAAGTTTTTGTGTGTAAATTATGAGTTTTTTTTACAACATGTTACAATAATTCTATTTGTTATCAAGCTAAATATTTTCCGCTTTGTTTTACATATTCTGTGAACATTTTAGGTTTGGTAAGACGAACGTAATATTTGCACTTAAAAAAATTAAATTATAACAAATTTTTCAAGTTGGTCACACCAAGGATTATTAAATATAAAACCCTCTCTTCAGAAATACAAACCTTATTTTTTTTGTGACCGGCATTCCAAAGAAGAACCCGGGACGGACGCAAATCGTATTCCTTGGACGTGACCTGAAAAGATAAACGAGTTCGGGCAAACGTTCCGAAACTTCGAAACCAATCAGAGGAGAAGTTGAGTGAACATCTGTTCATGGCACGACAGCTCCACAGAATGATGAGGACGTCACAGCTGGCAAAACAATTTGAAAGACTGGCCATTCTAAAAAGATGTGACTACATTTTTAAAGCGCAAATACATTTAATTTAAATTCACAAATAAATTTGGTATAACCTAAAACACCGATGTAATAAAAGGTAAAAGCTTGGTCAAAACATTTCAATTTGTATTAAATTATACCAGTAGACCATTGCGAAACTTTCGCTCATTTAACCTCCCCCCCTCAGCCCCCCTAAAAAAAATCTAGTCTCTGTTGGTTTGTTGAAATAAAATACGCAGTGAAGTGTATACACAAATTAGCAAAGAGAGTTTATTTTCGTTAATTGATACAAAAATATTGTTAGAACTTTCTTTTAACTTTGAATTCAAACAAACAATGTGTGTTAACGTAAACTGAGTATTCTATGTCAAAAGTCTGTAAAAGTCCTATTCACTGATACCTTATTAATCGCTGTAGGCTTTGTATTAGTTGAGAAAAAGGGATGTTGACAACCAAAATAATATATAGGATTACTCAAAATATGTTTAACCACAGCTCTTATTATTTAACCCATCTTAATTTTAGTTACTAGCTACTAATTAAACCCACATTATGAACATGTGGTCTTAAAAAATTATCATAAAGTATGATTAAAAGGTTAAAAGGAGATCAGCGTTCAAACCCGGGCGGGTGTACCTATGTGATTCTTTTTAAATGTTTTACTCAATTTACACAAAATTAGGGAACATATTTTCTTTAAATTCAACACCCTTCACTCTAAGTTCATTTGGACGTGTAGTTAGACGTGACTCACTTCAGTGACTGCATGGTTTAAGGTGCCAATCTTGCAATAGATTAGACAGTCATTGACGGGATATCAGGGTTAAGATCCCGACCGAGTGTACTGAAGGTGGTTTTCCCTAAACATGTTTCTATTCTCCTTTCAAACAAGTGCTGATAATTTTAAACTAAATGTAACGTTCTTAGTCCTAGCACATAAACGTAGTTTTATACATATGTGTACATCCCAAAAGGATAGTCGAACGCAATGCTAGAAAAAAGTTAGACATTGCGTAAGTAACAATATTATGGCTAGTTAGAGACAGTAAATGAATGAAATTAAAAGAGGTAGAATACGATTTATAAAACAATAGAGAATGCTGTAGTCTTAAATAAATATATAAATGGTTCTTTTCAGGCATCCGTTGGATCACGCGAACGCGTGCGTGCACACTTACACACACACACATAAACACACATACACGAGACGGAAATGGGTTCTTACTCTAAACGAAAGAAGAAAAAAAAAGAGAAGAAAAACCAACACTGCCTCATTTTTCTACCCCTTTTCATTTCAAAAAAATTAAAAAGAATCTCATGATGTAAAAAGAGAAAAAACGAAAAGATATTTATAGGAACAATTGCAAAAAATAGTTTAAAAAATAAATTATACAATGAACGGCCATTTTATTACTACATATAAAGCTGTGAGAATTAAATATATATTTTTTATTTCTTAGATTGCACTAAATTTCTCAAATTTGAAACATAAAATAAAATATTTTTTGGGTGTAACTAAAGAAGAAAATGTATATATTTTAAAACATTTTAATAATTTTCATATCTGAGATAGTGTTTTAAGTATGATATTTATAAGTATAAAAAATACAAATATTCTATTTAGTTTTTTATATTGCTTAACCTCATTCGTTTGGGTAGTACATATAGGCTACATTTTTATTATAATAAATTGTTGAAGCTGAGGGAAGTAGAATTATTTAGATGACATGACACCCAATAATCCAAAACGTTAATTGATCTTTGATAATTGGTATTTTTCAAATCTCATGCAATAATCCATCCTGAAACCCTTATTTCACATACAAGTGCGCCTTCAAATTAACTAAGATGTCTGACTACATAATATTAATAAAGAAATAAAATCATTAAATATAAAAGTAAAACCAATTTATTTCACTCCAGATTGTAGGGGTTATACACATTTAATAACAGTAACTGAGCAAGTAAACTGGAAGGTAAAATGTCGAAGAACTTTATTGACCAGAAAAGCGTGTGGGGAACCATCATACAAAACAGTAACCCTCAATAAGAAACCCGGTATTCGAATATCGTGCTTCCTGTGATAATAAAATCAGGCTAGAAGAAATTGACATTAAGTTTGTATGCCCACTTGAGTGACTTATATATATAAAAGTATCCAGAGAAAAGGAGAGAGAAAAGTTCTGACAAAATTAAACAACTAAAAAAACATATAACAAGTGAAAGGACGAGACAGAGATCTTGAACGTGTATTGAAACAACGTGATTAATGGCACTAAAAGCAAAACCTTGTCTTTGAAGATATCTACGCTATCGTTCTAACTTACTCATGAAATTAAAGTAAAGTACCTATGTCATATCAAACGATACTAAATTGGAATTAATTTTAATTGGCTATATCAAGCCAATGTTCAATCCACGTCAAGTGGGCGTCATAAATGAAACTTTATCAAGACGCAAACAAGATTATCAGTTAAAATATGAAACTCCTTTGACTAAGATGACATAGATGTACGGGGGCTTATAATATAGGGGGGCTGGAGACAATACAGAAGAACACTTCATTTCTCTTGCTATGGTATGAAACATCAATTGCTACTATCATATAAAAAATACTACCCTTGTTAAGGTCCACACACACACACACACACACACACACCATGCGCACCATGTGCACACTTCAATTGCCTTTATACTTTCCACACTTATGTGTTCATATTTTTTATAAGGTGTATTGTGCTATCACAACTTAACTATGATAATATATGAACGTGTGATTGTGTTTTAAATGTACAAAGAATATAAATACAAAATAAAATATCTCCTAAAAACCTCAACATTTTGATTACACTCTAGATGTAAAATTTAATTCTACTCAATGGCATTAGGAAAGTCGAAAATTCATTGCCGCACTTACAAAATTATGACCCCTTAACCTATCTTGAGCTAGTTCTATTCAGTCGACCTCATTACGCCCTATCTCGTTTATGTCCATTCTAAAAATATTGTATCTTTTCATCTATGTAGAATTAAATATACAATACATTTAAAATATTTCCCTTCAAATAGTTTATACCCTTAAACATTCTTAAATAATCAACATAAAGCCTTGTCTTGGCGCTAGAGAGCTTGACTGGCGTGTTTTGTTCAACTTTTATAGTTAATAATAATATTTAGCACCACGTCTTACTAGCCGTTCGGGTTATACGCTTTAAGTACTAATTACTCTAATGGATTAGGAATTCCATTTAGGAAAAACCACCCCCAGTTCACCCGACCGAGATTCGAACCTCGATCTCCCCGTCCTCGGCAGTCGAGCTCAACACCACAAGCGCGTTAGCTAACTACGCCACCGAGGCGGGTCTATATATAGTTCACGATTTTGTATGAAGACCGACCAGTCTGTATTAAGAGGAGTGTATCGCATGGTGATTTTTTAAATGCTTTTCTCATCCTCTCTACAAGAAAATGGTGCAAGATATTTTCTTAAAATGTACCTGCCTACCCTATGTACAGTACCTATTAATGTTGATGAAGTTTTTCTATAAGTCTAATCGTCACGTAAGGTATGTGGCACTAATAAAAAAGAGGCCGTAAAACTAATTTTGGATGAAATTTTAAAAAAAGTCCCCATATTTATACAGAGATGATCAAAATATTTCTGTCTAATACAAAACATATTTAACTGGAAACATACCACACCCATGGATACTCGTACAAAGGCACCAGTCTCATATAGTCTAGATCTCCGACGACAATACCCACCTCACTATACCCATCCTATGGTGTTTAGCTGGCTCTCCAAATTTATCAATCTTAGAGCAAGGCTTCTTCGACTGAGATGAAATTTCTTCCCTATTCTAAAGACAACCAATCCATCAACGATATGATCTAGTAGTTATTACTTGAGACTCTCTGATACAGGTGTATCGTCCAGATCGCACGATGCTCACTCGTCTATAGGTTATTATATAATATTCTCAGCAGAAGGGTAACTCAGCTCTGCTTGACTTCCAAGGTGGATTAACATCTCACCAGAGCCATCCTAGAATAATATGTTTTTACAGAATTTAGTAGTTTGGTTCTTTAAACTGGCTAAACTATTGGGGCATCATTTAACTTTGGATAGAAAGGCACTTTATCGACACATTAAAGGGTACACCCTTTGGATATGGGTAGAGTAGCCTTTGTTAGGTATAAATATAAATTTAGATTTTCCCTTAAGAGCGTGCATGCCTATCAACTCTATGATACAGTCGGACAGAAACTGAAAATTTACACGAACACTATTGCATGTGGATCATTTCCGATTAAACTCTAATGGAGATAAAGAAAGAGTTACTAAAAGTTCCTGATACTGACCATTGTCGAAATATTGAATGATAATTAATTAGATAAAAACTGCATTTAAAATGCAATTTTTGACCATTTTAGAATGGCTTCGTGGGTAAACATTTGCACAAATCTTCATTTTGTCACAATAGGGACAAACTGTAGTTATTAACA
>CABFOV010007156.1:0-30124 GCA_902141375.1 Timema poppense | reverse complement strand
CGCGCTCGCTCGCTCGCTCGCCAGTGTGGCCACCCAGTCGCTTGCGCGCTCGCTCGCACGCTTGTCAGTCTGGCCGAACCCTCGTTCCCCGCGATCTTCAGTGACTACAGCACAATCAAGTGAGCATTTATTAAATTACTTACTTTAAACTCAAATGTACTAGAAGGCAGATACAAAATATGAGCTCCTGTCGGTTGGCGGTCACCTAGCAAGCTTCAGGTAGCACCCTCCCCCGTCTCTAACCCCTCCACCCCGTCTTCATAAGTACCCTAATCCTGCCACACAAATAAATTTACTCTGACTGCACATTACAAAGAAAACTTGAAACACAATAGACCTGTTTTTTAACTAAGAGATTGGCAGTCAGCTACAATTATTTATTAAGAAGCACTGAGAAGAATTGCAGACATTTAGAAATACCAATTTATTTAAGAAGTGGCTATATATTTTTTAAATTTTGTTTTCATCAAAATGAGGATGAAATTTCTGACCATTTAAATGAATTAAATTTAAATTACAAAGTGTGTTTTAAATGTGTGATATCTTAAATAGAACCGTACCAAACCATCCCACAACATGTGGCCCTATTAAAACATGACTATTTGATAAAGGAAGGCTAGATATATCGCGTGGCCACCAATGCAGGTCTATAATAACGATAGCGCGAAAGAAAAATTCCGGAATTCCAGTGCAGGTTTTTCACCGTTTTCGAGTCAGTATGGCAAGTGCGACATGGATGAAGTGATTTTTTTCAAAGTGGATGAGTGTAGTTGCATTTAATGTCTTCAGGGATGTTTGAAGTGTAATTGTAGTGGAAAAACCATCTTTATTAATTAAAAATATTGCCCCACAAAATTTTTAAGATGGCAGAAGAGATGTTAAGGGCAAAAGACTACAAGGCAATGAAACGCTTTTACGAAGAAATTCGAAAATCTCAAACCATTAATAAGTTGGTGAAATGACTCCAAGCCTATATTATGTTATTGAACTTAAATAATTAACTTATTTTTTAATTCTCTTGAAATAGAGAATCAAATCGGGAACCTCTAACTTAGCATGTCAATATCTTACCACTGAGCTATCTAGGGCTAATCCTGGGTTAGGGTTATTTATCACTCTTATTTTAAGGATTGGCTACTAATAGATGTGTAAAATTGTCGGCCATTTAATAACAATCAGAAAAACACTCCATCGTTGATCCATGGTAGCTTTATGCGACCGTTTGAACAATTTTTATAAATTTTAAATGGTTATTTGTATATAATTTGTAAAGCAGACGTCACCAACCTTCACTTATCTGCGGATCACATAAATGTTTTACCAGTACGCTGTAAACCACTTATTAACTATTTAGCAAATAATTTTAAGCATGAGCTTGAACAAAGAATACAGCGTGAGGCGTTAATATGTATGCACAATTGTAAATATGATAAATAAATAAAGTTAGATTACTTTTTAATCATATAGGTCATGAGATGAAATTCTTATGTTAATATTATTAATATATAGGGTTACTTTTTACTTTCTCACACCTCTCTGGTTGAGAAAAAATAGTAATTGTCAAAAAATCAAACACGAGGGTTTGATGCATGTCAAAGTTTCATGTTCCTCTGAATCCGAAAATTGTTTTTTTAATAATGCCAGTCCATAGCTCTGAATAGAGACGAAACTATTTTACCATTTCGGATAAAATTAGGGACATGAGGTTTCCATAAGGTTTCTCATGGCTTTTAAAAAAAATAATCTATCCAACCCTAGAATCAATGGTAGTATTTTTTACTTGAGGGTGGAAAGAGATTGATTATATTATATCAAACTCGACTAGATTAAAATTCGTATATGTGTATTGTTTAATATTAAAACAAAATTGAAGTTCTCATTTCCTCAAGAAAATATATATGAGGGTACTTTAAACGTAAGGAAACATCTAATTTTTTATAGTATCTCCACACCTCTTTGAGATAATAAATAATTTATAATTTCCAAAATGAAGGCATATTAAATATAAAAATATTTTGAAATATTTTTATAAAACCAATAGTTTCCAAATTGGAAATTGGAAAATTCGGTTTATTGCAAAAGGTACACTCAATTTACAATGAACCAGACTAATTGGTAAATGTTGTAACTCTATGGAATCGAATCACCCCTCTTTGGGCGTCGATTGAAACACTACGGATTAATTCTATGATATAATAATGCTGTGACGATGTTTAGGTTGTCTATAGCTCCGTGATCGAGCGCCTATCATCACTTTACGGGAAAGATACCGTTTAACCAACTGTCTATAGCTCCGTGGTCGAGCACTAATTAGATCTGTATAATTAATACATGTAAGAAAGAGAACTGTTGATGGCTGTTTATTCACACACGGTTTATTTAAATGAGATCTGTTAATTACTTATACAAATTCCAATTAAATGCTTTATACTAATTCACACTTGTGATATTAATGTAAGTTATTTTATACGGTGTTAGACTGTGACCGCCAGTGTGTGGTTCTGACTGACTTGTGCGTGGGCGTTTGGATCCCGGTGTAGATGTTTGGATCCCGGACGCCTTAAACATCCGCACAACGGTTTATATATGACATACCCCTTGCCTTTTTCTCCCCTCGTCAACAGTGTAAAAACCAAATAATAGAAAGAGTCCTGGCGACAGGTGTTGTGAAGGCTAGCTTCTTACTGGTATAGGGAAGTGGCATCTTTTGCCAAATACTGCGGAGCTGTTCCTTTTAACAGGAATTAGCGCAGTTCTTCTTTTAAGAGGAAAAATGGTATAACAAGTATATTTTAAAGGTGTAATCCTTTTCTCATTATTTCTGAGAAGCGCGTGTTTCTTCATGGATGAATCTTAAAAGGATACTTTACCTATATTACTTTAAATAAAATTTACCTTCATCCATGAATTTTTACATAATTTAGAACTAATTAAACCAATATCATTACAATGTCACAATATATAATGTAAACGCATATATTTATTCTATAAAAGAAAGCTAGCTATTAAATTTATATTCGTATTATTATTTTTCAATAACTATTACTTATTCATAAGAGTTAGTTACGTTTATTTAATATACTTTACTATACATTATTTGAACTTGATATTTTTAATCAAACCTTGCAATCGTACGGAAATTAGTAAGTTAATTTAAGAACATGCCAAAAGATAAAAATATTATATTCTGTAGAAAGGCGGCTCCCAAACTTTTTGAATGGTGTACCACCTCAAAGAATCCGTAATTTGGAGTGGTTACCACCGTTTGCGTGCTATTACCAGACTGTGCGGCTGCATCGTCTGTCTGAGCTTTAATCAATGTTGCCACCCCTACAATCATCGAGTGAATCTATTTTAATTTAGATTAGACTGGGTGGTAGTCTATTTATTGTATTTTATGAGTCCATTTTTTTACGACTTTAGTTTTTTGTTTTGTTTGGCTTCTCACGGCATACAGTCAGGAATAATTGTACGTACCACAGTTTGAGAACCGTTGTTGTAGACATTTTAATAAGCCCTCACTATCTTGGGCCTATTGCAATAAGCCTAGAATCAACTATACTGATTGAGCGAAAAAAGGTGCATTTTCTTAATAGCTTAAGGCTGAATGGATTTATTTCAATAAACCTATCAGGAAGATAAGCAAATAAAATATTATTTTCCAATTAGCCTAGCTCATTGTAAGTTGAGGGTGCCTTTTGCAATAAACTGGCTTTTCCAATTCGCCTACGACATAGATACTGTATATATATGATACACTTTTTTATATATATATATATATATATTACGGAAGTCTTTAAATTTGGAAATTGCTATAATTATCTGTGGGTGTGATGTTACTCTTTTCTCTAAGAGTCTATATTATTTATGTTCTTTGGTAGAATGTGCAACAATGTCTATTATCTCGTTTCAAATATCTTACGAGTTTTAAGTAAAAATCTCTTTTTTATTTATAATAGCGAGAAAGTATATGATGTGCACACTCCTCACATTTAAAGAAAATAAAATTAGCCCTTTTGTAAAAATATATATATAAATTTGATTGTGGATATAGCTTAGAAAAGAAATATGATGCTAGAAAATTACGGAGCCTAGCTCCGTCGGTAGTTCATCCCCTTATGGAATTAAGGGTCCCGGGCTCAATTCCTGGCATGGCCGAGAAATTTATTATTGTTGGAATGTTGGTCTATGCCCTTTCACAGTGATGAATTGTTTGCCGGGGGATAGATTTTGTTTCTGTCCTAGATATAAGATTAGAGTTATTAGAAAAAAGGCGTGTAAACTGAACAGGTAATAAAACACGCGGCACTAAACATGTTTAATAAAATAATTGCACCGACAACCTAAAATGGCATCACGTAACATAATTTGAGAGCCACTATTATATTGGATGGTTTCAGGTTATAGATATGTCCAGGTGGACACTAACAATATGTGCACAGAATATCTACATCCATATTCCACCTCCACAATCATAACACATATATACGCCTACATTTTCAATTACTTTTTTTACATACTTTCTCGTCAAATGTTTTTTCTAATGTATTTGATCCTCTTTGTTCAAGTGTAACGAATTAGTTTTATAACAACTATCAAAACATAGTATGTAGGTTCCAAGTTCAATTCTCGTGCCCAGGTTTCATTTGTTAATTTAAATAATATGTAGATGTGACTATAACCGTAATTAATAGATAATCATATTCGACATCATGTAGAGCTAATACTTTAAATACTTAACATCCACCCCCACCACTGTTTCTCTCCACTCTATTAACTCGGTATATCTGTATATAGCACACTTAGTTTAGTTAATATTCATATTTTTTAAATTACACTATTGTTTTAATCATGAGAAATAGCCATAACAGAGGTAATGTACCCACATTTTTGTGGAAAGACATAGGTAAACCATTTGGAAAAATGCACCCTTTGTTTACCTATTAGGGATGATTCAAAACTTGTTCATAGCCTTGACCAGAGTTATTAGGGGAGAATATCTAAGATTGTCACAAATAGAAGGCAATGCATTTGTCAAATGGTTTGGTCTTTCATTGAAATTCACCCTACCCATAACATACATGAATTGGAAGTTTTCTAGCTCTCAGATATATTCATTCGTAAACAAATTGGGGTATAGTCTGGTTTTCCAGTGATGGTGAGGTAAAGCATCAAATCCTGCCTAGGTGTGTGTCTACAAAGAGTGATTTGTATGTTTTCCACTCTTCATCCATGCAAATGTGGTTACTATGTCTCTAAGTTTTACCTTACTATTTCTTATACCCTATTAGTGCATTTAAATGAGTATAGATCAAACAAGTGGTTACACATAATAGGAAAAATGATATTTTTAAAACGTGGGGCTAAGAATAAATATATAATGAAGTGATAGCCTGAAGTCTCCTCGAAACTATACCATGCCAGAAATGTGAATATGTATTAAATTACAAAATGAATAGTTGATAATTAAAACGTTGATAAATTTTAATCAATAAAACATTATTTACTGTTTAATATAAAATACAATTTTAATAGCATGCATACCTTTTTACATTCAGGCTGTTGAAATCTCGAAGCATTTCCAGAAATTGAACTGTTTGCTCCAAATAACAGATACTGGCTGTGTTATAATTTAAAAATAAATATATATCTAATTTTTTTTAATATGATTAAATTGACGTTTTAATTAAAGGAATTAGATTAGTAGGTATTTCAAAAAATATTTATTTTAAGTAGAGGATATTTTTAATGGTCATAATGACTTGCTAAAAATGATCTTGTCAAGATTACAATATTACTCTATACAAAATTTAATATTTACTATTACATTTAAAAATTACATTTTTATATAACCCTTTATAGTGATTTATTTTCTTTTGATCTTATTATTTAATTTTTTTGAATATATTTTGAACATATGGTGAATCAATTAAGAACCGTTAATTACTTGATTTATGCCTCTACGATGAAAGTTTTTTTAATACCTACTTTTCAACTCTTGCTGTCCAAAGCTTTGTATCATTACCTCTCTTAACACACTTTTGTGGGCAGTAGCTGTTTACCTTGACTATCCGTCAGCGAAGTCTTACCAGAATTTTGTGTACAGTCTCCTTCCCCCTCCCCTTCCCCCCATCCTTTTCCGCGAGAATACTCCAAATTCTCATTCTCTCAACAATCCCTTCTCCTTACTCACCTAAACGCAACAACAAATAATCTCTCTGTGGGTCTGTCCTGTGACAGCTTAGACTAAGAAATGGGGAGCGAAGTGCATGTCATTAATAACAGAGCGGAGAGACATTGATATGTATCGCCCTGGCCACCCGACTTTTAGCTGCCTGGTTTTTGAAAGCGCTCATAGTTTGTGCTACGTTAGTGCTGGTTAGTGCTCGATTTTACATCGTTAGTGCTGTAAATTTAAGGTAATAATTCATGATTTCTTATGGGTCGCTAGGGAGATATTTCCTTGAATACCCGGTCTAAGAAATAATCGAGCTATCAATTTTTTGAAATGACCATCATTTCTGCTACGTTAGTTCTGGTTAGTGCTCGATTTTATTTCGTTAGTGCTGTAAATTTAAGGTAATAATTCATGATTTCTTATGGGTTGCTAGGAAGATATTTCCTTGAATACCCGGTCTAAGAAATAAGCGAGCTATCAATTTTTTGAAATGACCATCATTTCTGCTACGTTTGTTCTGGTTAGTGATCGATTTTTATGGCTAGTGTTGTAAATTTAAGGCACTAACTCACGATTTATTATGGGTGACTAGGAATATATCTCCTTGACCACCCGGTATTTTAAATAATAGAGATATCAATTTTTATTTATTAAGTCCATCATTTTTACTACGTTAGTGCTAGTTATTGCTCGATTTTCATCGTAGTTAATTAACTCAGTGAACCTCTTTTCTTTGATTTTGTAAAGAAGCCAGTTTTTACCACCTGAAAACACCATGTTGTTTTCGTTGATGAATAATTATAGCATGTCATTTCAGTAGTCTAATATAGCGTTTTAGTACAAACTGGAGGCTATCAATTAAACTACTTTCCAAATCCGGTTGATTTGCCGCTATTCCCCCACCCACATCATGTGGTTGCGTAATCAACCAACCCCGAGGCTATTTCCCGTGAGTGGGTGACCTGGCGGACTAGGGGTAAGGTGTCAGACTTCTATGCTGGCGGCCGGAGTTCAATCCCCGGTCCCGGCAAAGATTTATCTGATTACCAAACCCTTCCTTCACCTCTGACAAGACATCTTGTGAATGTGGGGAATGCCAGGCCTCCACCGTGGTTCGGATTCCACGTTAAACTGTAGGTCCTTCATTTCATCTCACAATCACCCTACCATTACACATTAGCGTAAGTGCGTATAACCCGAACGGGTAGTAAGACGTGGTGCTAATAATAATAATAATAATAATAATATTTCCCGTGAGAGATAGTGTGTATTGTGATGTCAATTGACCTACATTTCACATCCGGTTGATTTACCGTTATTCCCCTACCCACATCCCCCTCCACCAGAGACCATGCCCCTAGACCCCAACATCATTAGAAGGCCAGCACAGTATCCAGGGCTGATGGGCCTGGCCCATTTAATTTTTATGTGTGCCTATTAGATTTTAATGTATGCCCTAGTCCCATTAGATTTTAGTGTGTACCCTTGGGTTTTTATGAGTGCCCATTTGATTTTGTGTGTGCCCATTGGCGTTTATGTGTGCCCATTGGTTTTTATGCATGCTCATTATATATTAATGTGTACCCATTAGATTTTAATGAGTTTCAATTTGATTTTATATCTGGCCATTGGATGGGACTGACGTGGGGGGAAGCGCACCATCTTGGGCAATCCTCCCGTGACATTTCGGTCCACGAGGAAAGGGGGGGGGGCGTATCATATCTCGGCGATTGGCTAACATAAAGTGTGAGATATTAGCAATATCTCGCTGTGATTTTCCCTGACCCCCTTTGCACATCCGGGTACCCAGGGGGATTCATTAATCGTTGATGATCATACTGAACATTTCAATCAGAAAAATTCTGGTCAGCTCCCTAGTTATTTCGCCAAGTGTGCTGCGCTAAGTGTCTCTCACTCAATATTAGCAATATGATTCGTATCTACGGTAAAGGAATCCAACAGTAGAGTTTTGACCAAAAATCACAATTACTTCAAGAGGCATGTGTGAATATTTTAAACAGTTCCTTCTACTGATTCCAAACTGTACCAAACAACTTAGATATATTCAAAAGGCAAGTCCGATAATTGATAGATACGAAGCAGAAAGTTTGTATTTTAATCTGTTCTTCCAACGGCAATGTTGGTTGCAAACAAATATAAGTTTGTATATTTTATTTCTACTAAATCAATATAATATATTTATACGTCAAGTCAATGAGATACTGACCACTGGTAAAGTACTCACGTGATCTGCAGATTATCAATGTTATTTGCTCTTCCTAGCAGAATCAAACTATAATTCTCTTCTTTATACCTAGCAAATTAAATATATTCATCCGTCAAGTCCGTGATCTTACCACAAAGTTTGTGTTTTAAACGGCCTTTTCTACCAGAGTCATACTATAGTTCTGTTTCATGTTCTTCCTACGTCAATGTTGATTGCATAAAAAAGTTTTGCATCTGTTCTTTCTACCAAACAAATTAAATATATTCATACGTCAAGTAAATGAGATAAAGACAAATGGTAAATGACTCGTACGTCAAGTTATGTGAGCTGCAGACGGTCAATGTTGATGTCTGAGAACCATACATAGCATAGCGTCTTACTATCCAATCAAGTGAGGGGGCTAGGAAGTGCACACGCAATTGCGTGGTAAAAATATCTCTCAGTGCAGCCGGCTGGGGTTCAACCCACGTTCTCCCCATTCTCAGCAGACGAGCCAAACACTAGAGTGACAGTACACCTCAGAGGGGATTTGAACCACCAACCTCCACCTCCATAACTAGACGAGTTACAAGCACTCTTTCAGGCTAAACATCTATATATTACTTATGATAGGGGGGTACGAAAATGTTCTGGAGGGAGAGCTACCAACAGTTTACCCAGAAAAGTGTTCTATTCCAACCCCATCCATCAGAATTAGATAATGGAAAGACCACAGGGGCTCAAACCTAGATATCTGCCGCGGTTCTTGCACTATGACATTACGCAACGATGATCAATTCACAATTGATCAAGTAACGGTACATTACATTTAATTTAATAGCAAAGCTAAACTAAAATTTATTATTAACCATTAGGATGCGATAAAATATGTAGGTTACAGTGTCTATAGTTCTTCCTACGTAGATTAATGGTCAATGTTGATTGAAAAAAATATAATCATACGTCAAGTAAGTGAGATACGGACCACCGGTAAAGGACTCATACGTAAAGTCATGTGATCTGCAGATGATCAATGTTATCTGCTCATGTTAGCAGAATTATACAATAGTTCAGTTCTTTTTAGTGAGAACTAGTGACAGTATACCTCCACGGGGATTCGAGCCCCTGACCACCACTATAACTCGAAGAGCTACGCACACCCTTTCTGGCTAAACGTCTATATATTAACCAAGAAAATGTTTCGGAGGGAGAGCTACCAACAGGACCCACCAAATAATAATATCTACTTCAAATCCTGACACGTTACTTTGCTTGTTGGAATAGTGTCAACATTAATTCACTAATTAAGTGTTAGCTTTGCTAATTATGAGGTAATAGAAATAATAAACTAGGAAGTTTTATTTTTAAAAATCGTCTCAACTATATTTTGTTGACCTAATAATATGTAATCACAAATACAATTTATGGGGGGCCTTTAAAACAATCAGTCAGCGCTATGGACTTGTGTCTTTGGGGGAGGGTAGAAAAATTAATTTTATAAACATGTCCAACAAAATCAAGTTTTATTCTAACGGCCTCAAGCCGAAATTAGAGGAAGTGTACCATTTGCATGGAGGAAGAATGGAAATCCTCCCTAAATAGGCCCAACACACATGAAGGAAACTATAATATATCCTTTAAATTGGATAAATTGGTGTGGAATTGTTTATCTTACCCTGAATATTACAATATTAACAGAGCCTACATGTTTAATATGTATAATAGGAAGGAAGTAAGGCTGAATAAATTAGATTTACTAAGGCAAATGTATGTCAATTATTCAGATTTGGAATTATTTAAAATGTACACAAAAATAACTTGTGGTGGGTCAAACCCCTAAACTTCCAATAACTATTATCCGGTGATCTGGAACACATATTATATGAATTTGACAATTTATTAATATTATTATTATTATTTATCACAGCAGGTTAAGACCCGTTCTGGCTATATGCTACGTTACCGACAACCTACAATGGCATCACGTAACATGATTTGAGAGCCACTATTGTATTAGCTAGATCCAGGTTACAGACGTGTCCAGATGGAAACTAACAATACATATGTTCATTTGTGTACAGAATGTCTACATCAATATCTCACTTACCCTTTTCCCCTCCACAATCATAACATACACAAAAGCCTACATTTTAAATCACTCTTTTTGTATGTCCTTTCTCGTCAAATGTTTTTCCTCCAGTTTGTTCAGACGTAATGAATTAGTTTTATAACAACTATCAAAACATAGTTTGTAGGTCCTTCAATTCCCGCGTCAAGATGTCATTTTTTAATCTAAATAATATATAAATGAAACTATAACCGTAATTAACAAATATTCATATTCGACATCGTGTTGAGATAATGCTTTAAATACTTTACATCCACCCTCCCTCCCCCCTTTACCACCAATCTATTAGTTCGGCATATCTGCGTAAAGCACACTTAGTGAGTTTAATTAATATATTTATTAATTACACTGGTGTTAATGATGAACAATATCTAAAACAGAGGAAATGTACCAACATTTCTGTGAAGGAACAAAGGGAAACCTTTTAGAAAGATGCCCCCTTTGTTTACCCACTCGGGATTTGAACCCTGACCACCATTCATTGTTAAAATAAACTAAATGAGCTTAGTGTTTATAAATCAAGTTAAGGTTAACTTTAAAAACGAACCTTTGGTTTAGTTTGGTCCCGGGGCTACCTTAGTGGTCTAGGGGTAAGGTGTCAGACTTCTGTGCTGGGGGTCCGGGGTTCAATCCTTGGTCCCAACAGAGATTTATCTGATTGCCAAACCCTTCCTTCACATCTGACAAGACGTGTATTAATCACAGCTTGTGAATGTGGGGAATGCCAGGCCTCCCCCGTGGTTAAGATCCCACGTTAAACTGTAGGTCCTCCATTTCATCTCACAATCGCCCTACGATTACACATTAGCTTAAGTCCGTATAGCCTGAATGGGTAGTAAGAAGTGGTGATAATAATAGCTCGGTCCCTGACAGTTTTAATTCATAATAGCCAAAGAATAAAAGTGTCTAACTGCTAATCCGCCTCCTACCCCACCCTCTCTGCCCTACCCAAGACTTCAGCCCAAGACTTTCCAGTCCACCGCTGACGAAGATAGGTTTTTTGGCTCTCAACGGGACGGACCAATAACACCCACTCTCACCTTTTTCTCAGCGACGCTAACGTTATCTTACAGATTTTTCTCAACATTAGCTCTGTCCAAACAACGTTAAAAACTAATATTGATAATGTCGGAGTTTAAGAAGCAATATTTCAGGAATAAGTTCCAAGGCCAGTGCTTCTTGATTTAAATTTGTTCGGTGTCAATTCTGCATATTAGACTTCTTCCAATAATGGTCACTGTTTTTTTTTTATGTTTCATAACATTACTACATTTGTCTAAATATGACCGTATAAAAACACCATACATTTAGAATAGCCAATGTCGTATATTTTAGGAATCCAAATATAAAGATGGAGCTGATGCATGTAGTGTAATTTATGTATGTATATTGTCTCGATTCTCAAATATTAATTTTGAGTAATTTTAAGGATCTAAATCAAATGCTATGCTCAAATCTGTAACAGTTGTAGTAGCTATGAATGAGTCATTGCTATAAATGTCACCTTGAAGGGTAGGTTGTAATTCATAATAATAAAAGAACATTTCATATTTGTATATTTAATGTACTAGATTTGATGAATTTTTCTGGCTAGGAGCCGCACATGGATCCAGAGCAACACGCTCCAAACCCTTGATACATACCATAGAAATAAAGATAACGTATTCATGTTTACATACTGAAAGTCCAAAATAAAATTCAAATTTGTTCAACATTATAGAAAATGTTTAGATTACTACTGTTGAATGCATATATACTCTACGCCACTCATCAAAATTATCTCACTAGTTACATATCTCGCCATTAGAAAGCACTAGTACGCTAGTGGAGCATCCTGACGCCAGTTATGGTACTGTTTGAATATTACTCTCCCTCTTTGTCTAAAAGAAGAGAGGAATAGTTCTTTTGTAAAAGAGGGATGGTAAGAATTAGGGGTGTTGAAAGTTGTAAGTAAACTGACAGGATAGGTTTTCTCAAGGTTTAAACTAACCGTAATCTGTTTTAGGGGTCGTTTACCTGTCATTCAATAACATTAAATTCAAACCAAATAATGCTTATTTTCTTAGTTTGTTAGTCTCTAAGGAAAATAAACCTTTAATAGTTATATAAATGACCATTTTTACTTTCATTTAGTTCAAATACAAAGATCTATTTATTAATATAATTATTACAATTATATGAATAAGAAACCTTTTCTATCTTAAATTAGGTGCTTTTTGAGTTCACAATATTAGCCACGCGTGATATACGTAGGCAGGGATTCTCAAATTCACGGCCCGTGGATCATATCTATCTGGCCCGCTTCTCTGCGAAACTCTTAAATAAGTATTTGGCCTGCAGTTACACCAATACTCCCTCCCTCTCTCTTTCTCTCTCTCTCTCTCTCTCTCTCTCTCTCTCTCTCTCTCTCTCTCTCTCTCTCTCTCTCTCTCTCTCTCTCTCTCTCTCTCTCTCTCTCTCTCTCTCTCTNAAACTATTTCAAATTGTGCTATTTTTTATCTTTTTTTAAATAAGGGATTGTGGGAATTTTCCTTTAAATATATTTTAATAAATACTGCTTTGAGTGATTCTCAAACCCACATTAACATCTGGAAAATATAAGTTATGTAATATTTTAATTACATAGCATCAAATATCTATTAAAGAGTTACATCGGCGGGCACGTGGATTAAACGTCAGATTGTTATGATCTATTTGAACTGTTATCCCTTCAATGCGGCTCTGGGGGTAACTCTTGGAGATGTTGGAGCGGAGTGTTGGCGTTTGGGGGTCTGGTGGTTGTAGTCGGGATCGTAGAAGTTGGGTCCACGGGTGAAGTATTGTTTGCCACTGTCTTCTTTAGGGTCTTCTGTCAGTGGGCCTTGCCGGAGCGGCGGGTGTATCCCATCCCGTGAGGTCACCATCGGAAGGGATGATCAGGTTGGAGGGTGAGAGGACAGAGTCCCGGCAACATGGAGTCGCGGTGGGAGACGTGGATAAAGTCCCGGTAACGTGAGTCGCGGTTGGATGTAAAGGAACTGTCCCGGCAACGTGAGTTGCGGTGGGAGGCAAAGGAACAGTCCCGGCAACGTGAGCCGCGATGGGAGGTAAGGGATAGTTGTGGAAGAATGGGGAGTGACGATGAAAATGCTATTTCCAAAATAATGACAATTTATTAATGCTCTTTCGTAACGGTGGTTCCCAAGTTTGGGTCACCACTAAAACAACTCTCGCTCCCTTGTTTGCCTTGAACTATTCGCTCTGAATGTCAGAATCGACCTTCAGAGGGGGTAGGCAGCTATTTTTATGCCTAAAGTACCAATCTGTAGTCACAGATCATAGCCTCTAATTCTAAAAGTGTAAATTCGTTGTGAAGGAAAAATTGAGTTGGAGCGTGAAGGTTTGTATGTTGGGAGCAACAGTATTAGTGTGAAGTTGCTAATTTGAGCCATCGTACACTGTGATGGAAACACAAGCGCAGTTAGGCCCGAAGTGAGTTTGGTGTAGTGTGTAAGTAAGATCTAGTCTAGCTGAAAGAAAATACATAAAATTAAATTAGACACTAAGCGAACATTAAGTTGATGAAAGTGCAGGTGTGAAGAGAAATTATTCTAGCTTATGGGGAAGTGTGGGGATGAGGACCCAAGGATTTGGCAATGCTGAGAAACAGGAGTGTTTGGTAGGAAGGGGTTAATTGGGAAGGTGGGTAGGTGTTTTGCTCATTCAAGCCGGGGCTTCTTGTATTTCCTTGGCTCTCATATGTCGTACTGGCCTAGTCTTCTAACTATGGCGTTGTCTTCTACCTCACGGGCTTGTTTGTAGAATTCGCCACCTCGCTGCCGGAGGATTTCTTGTAGAGTTGCACTACCAGTGGTAGCGTGTATAAGTGCATTGTTAGTTTGGGTGTTCACACCTAAGATACACCTAAGTATCTTTGTTTTGCACTACTTGTAGAGTATCTAGCACTGAATCGGAAGCATACCCCCACGCCTCGCATCCGTATACCAGAATAGGTTGTACTAAGCTTTTGAACAGCAGAAGCTTGATGTTGTTTTCCAGCACTGGGCTCTTGAACAGGCCGTAATTTGCGATGAAGGCCCTCATTGCCTTTTTCCATGTGTAGACGACGTGCTCCTTCAATGTGAGTTTGGAATCTAACATCACCCCGAGGTATTTCATTGACTTCTTGTAGGGGATAGTCTCCTCCAACACTACAAGCTGGGGCGGGGCTTGGGGTCTCCTCTTCGTAATTATCATGGCTGTCGATTTCTCTGCGTAGACCTTTATCCTACATTTTTCCAGCCAACTGCTAAACTCGTTGAGGTACCACTGCAGGCGGAGATGAGCGTAATTCACGTTCTTGTTGGCAATGTAGAACAGAGTATCATCTGCGAAGAGCCGAGTATTGATCATCGGGTCCGTGGGGATGTCAGCAACATACACAGTGTATAGGAACAGTGAGAGTGCCAACCCCTGCGGCACCCCCGCCCTGATACTGTGAAGAGGCGACCTTTTACCTTCCATCTTGAATTGAAAGTGTCATCCAGTTAGAAAGCTCTTGATTAGATGTACATAAACCCTTGGAAAATTGGCCTGGATCAATTTGTAAATAAGGCTGGCGTGCCAGACCTTATCAAACGCCTTATCTACATCCATGAGTACAGCTAGCGTGATTTCCCTTTGATTAAAGCTCTCTGTCGCGTACTCCACTAGGCTCAGGACTGGGTGTACCGTTGAATGACAGTTCCGAAATCCAAATTGGATGTCGGGGACAATTCTATGATCTCTCCTCAAGGCTTTCAATCGCTGCAGAATGATTTTCTCAAATAGTTTTCCTACACTGCTAAGCAGACTGATGGGCCGCCTGTTCTGTGGGAATTTGCAGACCTTGCCTGGTTTGGGCAATGAAACGACGTTGGCAACCTTCCACGCCTCCGGGAAGTAACCTGCCAGTAATGCCACTGAAAACATTCTTGTTAAGAGCTGGATTACACATTCCGGAACGTGTCGCAACATCTCGTTCGAGACCATGTCGTGACTTGCCACTTTCCGTAGCTTTAGCTTTTCCACCTGGCGGGTGGTTTCATTTCTGGTTATAGGGGCGGTAGCTCTATAACAGAATCTGCTAGGTATACCCCAACCGCTCTTTTTACTGTCCTGGTAAACTCTTCATCTTGGGGCTCTGAGTTAGCCTTGAACTGGTCTTCAAAAGATTCCAAAATGGCCTCTGGCTTGGCCTCGCCCCGGTATTCCAAACCCCTCCTTCCATGGATGACCGTGGTCCCTGCCTTTCCTTTCGTACCTTTGAGCTGTCTCGTCACCTTCCACACGTTGGCATCCCCAGCGAAAGTGTTCGCTACATACTCATTCCAGTTGGTGATCTTCAGAGCTTTAGCCTTTATACGCACAAGGGCTCTTAGCCTACTGTATTCTGCACGATGCCTCGGGTCCCGGTGATTCTGCCATTCCCTATGTGCTTCCCTCTTCAGGGCTATCAAGTAACTCAGCTCCGGGTCGTCCCTCTTCAACAAAACCAGCGGCATCTTGAATACAGTTGTCTCTCGGTATGCCTCGAGTAATGTGGCTGTCAGGAGAGTGATGGAACTGTCCACTTCTTCCAGGGAGTTTACCTCCGTGTTAAACGGAACTGCATCCGTCAATACCCGCCGATACTCGTTCCAGTCACTCCTGGGGATCTTCCTCCTAAGGTACGACAATCTTGGGTTTGTATTCAGGGCTATCCTTCCGAAGACCGGGAGATGGTCGTAGTCAAGTTCGTTTAAGGCTTCGCGTTCTTCCGGAAGCGTATCTAGAGCCGTCAGGACGACATCCAGAACATCGGGAAGATTCTTGTAATTGGATGGGTAGAACGTCGGCTCACTAGTCGCCAGGACTGTGTGGTTCTTGATTGCTGCCTGGCCAGCCTGTGTCCGACCTGACTGATTGGACACGCGGCTGTTCCAACTCGTATGTTTACTGTTAAGATCTCCCGCTACGAGGAAATCCTTTTTTGACGTGAGCCTGTCTAGGTCATCGATGGTGAATGGGACCACAGGGCTTCTGTAGACAGCGGGAAACACTATCTATTTCCACCCTGTGGAAATAGCTATCGAAGTGGATTCAATATAGTCCATAGCCGGTAAAGTCGTTTGCTAGTGTACAAGGTTACTGCGCACCAACACGGCTGTGCCCCCTCCCCGGCCAGATGTCCTATCGTTGCGATATATCTCGTATCCGCATAACCGCATCTTCTTCTGTTCCGATAGGTACGCACAGTCCACCAATGATAATTGTTTAGGCCATGCCGGGAATCGTATCCGGACCTATATCTAAGTAATGAAAACACGCTACCGACTGATCTAAAGTGTCAGAACATGTAAACAAATCAACATTTAATATGGTTTATATGTTGTTAACAAAACATTTCTAGATTACGTGGTAAAAAATTACACCTCTGTACACAAATAAAAACGGGTACCTTGGTATTAACGCTGTAAGCTACCTGGTCTCATAAGTCATCACACTCGAAATATAACATGTTTTTAGGTGACGTGGAGGCTGGGGTTTGAATTCCTGTTGTGTGTACTGAGGGATGATTTTCCAAATGATTTCCCTCTCTCTTTCTCCACTCAAATCCATGTACATTTCATTTTAAATACACCTTTCTAATTTACTCTATTATTTTAAAGAGGCGGATAGCTTGGACCTGCAGTAATATGCAGTGTACATAAAAATTAAACACTATGCCATTGAATACTCATTATTTTAATGGAGTCTTAATATAACTTCAACCTATTCAACCCCCCCCCTCCCCCCAAGTAAATTAAATAACTAGCTACGTATATTTCGAACAAATTTATTACATGTTTGACACCTTACCTCAATTATAAGCACTTCTTTCCCCAGAACTGAAGTAAAGTTCCTAGAATCGATTCCCGGCATGACCAAAACATTTACCATTGGGGAAATTTAAATTTGTGGTAATGCGTATTGTGTCTATTCTAATATTAAGTTAGCTTGTAATTCACGTTATATAACCTGTCGGTTCTGAAAATGCTCACTAAAAATAGAAAAATAAAAGCTTAAATGTTTCTATTTAAATCTAACCTAATCGCGCGAAGAAACTTTCACTATATTTTTATTTTATTTCTAATCTAAAGATAGTATCTATAATGTTTGAAAAAATGATATATGTGTTTGTGTCCACCCAGTGACGCACTCAGAAATTTACTTTAGGTAGGGCATACAATCAAGGCCATAGCCAGAATAAAATTTAGGGGAAAAGGGGTTTTTTGGCGTCACCATCACCTTCTAGCCTCTGGAAGATAAAAAAAAAATATTGCATAAGTTTTAACACAAGGACACAGAGAATTGTCTGTGCACAAGGACTATTTTACAATTCAATCTAGAGCTAGGGCCTCCCCCCTCCCTATTTCCCAATGAATTTGAATGAGATTTGAACTTCAACCTTATTGTCACGGAAATATCTCACCTTGGCCTACACTTAATTTTCTATTATATTATATCCAGATAATAAAACATGTTTTACTTTAGTCCATATTAAATATGTATTTACTAGAGTTACTTCCTATAGATAATTTTATTATGATCAATAATGACGATAATACACCCCTTTTTTTTTTTTAAACCTCAAAATGCCAACAATATTATCTTCCACCGGGGTCATTCGATCTGGGAGTGGGTACGAAGGGGGGATTATTTTACACCAATATATCATTCATAATTGATCACTTGTAATTAATTTTAATAAGTCAATTTTTTTAACCTCTTTGACCACCTTAAAAATCCGGTAACTGGTAAGAACAAAGATTTAAACTTACCGTGTAGTTAAAACGAGAGAAACAAAAGAACACTAAATATTGTTTTTATGTATTCTCACCTTTTTATAAATTCATAAGGCTACTCTATTTTATTTTATATAAAATAGTTCTTTAAAACTTCAATTATCCACCTATAAATAGCTAATTTAACAATTTTAAAAACTTTCAATCCATACA
This sequence comes from Timema poppense, assembly GCA_902141375.1. Classification (NCBI taxonomy): domain Eukaryota; kingdom Metazoa; phylum Arthropoda; class Insecta; order Phasmatodea; family Timematidae; genus Timema; species Timema poppense. Next base: position 11,615 of record CABFOV010007156.1, on the reverse strand, counting down.
AAAAAGTTTTAAAAACACGTGCTCTAAATAAAGGGATGCTTTAAAAGGGTGAGGGCTCATGGCATATACATTCTTAAAGTTGGCCCCTACGGGAACCAACACAAAATTAACTATCAGAATACACATTTGGTTGATAGATTTTATTTATTATAATTTAAAACAAGGGTGTTTGTTTTAACGATTTAATCCATAGGTAGGATTAAATCCTCTCCCAATTAACTCGAATTATATTTGAGCTTCGACGTCAAGGTTAGTGAAAACAATAAAATATATTCTAGTTTTCTAAGTCTTTACTAAACAGTATATTATGTGTACTAATTAGATAACTTACCTATAATAATTTGATAATAATTGTCTTATTTGGATTTTATCTGAACAAAGAATATTTGGTTGGATTCCCTGCACGTTCGATAAAATTATCATTGATAAAATTAATTGAGATGTTCCTCTCGCAGTGACGATTTGACAGCTGGACCCATAATTTTGAAACGTGAGAAAATACTCGCTTGCGAGCTAACTCGCAAATTGCAGGCTGTACCAAAACAGAGCTAATTTTGAAAGGTTTCTACTGTCGTGCGAGTCGGTGTAGTGTTGTTTCGCTTACGACTGAGTTTTCAATCCGACAACACTGTAAAACCATGATGTGCCAAAGGGTTGAGGCGATGAGATGCCACAGCACACCATTATACAAGATTACGTAACTGAAAGTAAACACTATTATTGTATTGAGTGCATCATATACAACAATTTGTTTAGTTTCATTGGGAAACCATCTTCCAGTTGTACACATCTATGCTTGTTGTATCAAAATTTTATCAAAGTTATATCACTACAAGTAAAACCGCTACATTGGTAACCATCCACTCTAGCACACTTGGTAGCGTGCTTGACCCAAACTCAGATTTCCCCAAGTTCAATCCCACCCCATATATGATATTTTAATTTTTTGTCTGAATTTAAATCCGTTTTCGTAATTAGAATTCAGTAATATATTATTTTATCTTCACAACTATTTTTAAAACATAAATGTACACTAAAAATTTCTACTATGCGAATAATATATTAGCTTACTTAGCCTTATTTTAAAATGTGTACAAATTTATGTCATAAACCCCATTAATATAATTTTTAAATAATCACCTAAATACAAAATTTTAAAATTAATGTAGGCCTAGCGTGTTTAATTTAATACCTTTTTAAATCGATTTTAAGCACTATTATGTTAGTCTACGTAGGCTCAAATACCTTGTTTGCTTATAGAAAATATATTTAAAACATATGCTTACTAATACGATCATTTAAAATCAAAGTTTAGAGGATTTGAACACGTGAAATTTAAATCATTAGACGGCGACGTTACCGACTGAGCCAAGTTGACGGTTCAGATCAATTGAAAGAATTAGTTTATATAATTTTATTTTCACCCAAACAATATTTTTATTGAAGGATTGCATAAAGTGTACAAAGCAATCATATTATTTTCTTCTGTAAACCTATTTTGTATAGTGGTAGGCTTATTTCAACAAAATCACTCTCAGAAAGCTGCAACCTAAGAGGAGGTGGGCATCTATTTTGTTATTTTATGCTCTACTCCATATATAAATAAATGTTATGCTCTACTCGACAGACAAGGCCTGTCTCGCACGGTGTGAGGCTGGCGAGTAGAATCCGCTCTCTATTCGATCGTGTGACGTCAGTTTTCGCAGCGCAGAAGTTTCAAATTAGGGGTTTGCAAGATTGTGTGCGAGATGAGAGAAATACGCTAGCGAATCGCTACTCGCACGTTTCAAAATTAGAGGTCCAGGAGAGTCTTTTTGTGACTGTTATGGAGTAAGCTAGTTTGTAATTCATACACTGATATAATTAGTCGTTTAATAAAGTGCACGTTATATATTACTGTATTGTGACCAAAATTCTTATGCAAGCTGGGAATTTGGGTCTATAGGAGGTCTGAGGTCCCCCTCTGGATTTTTTTTAAAAATTGTTTCCATTATTTACATAAGACACACTAGAATCTGTATAAAGCATATGCAAGAGGATGTGGATGGGGGGGGGGGCGGGGGGGGGATGATAACCTATCTTCCTCCCTCTGTTTTAATAATAGGGGATAGATTACCCCTGTGTCTCCNGGGGGCGGGGGGGTGATGATAACCTATCTTCCTCCCTCTGTTTTAATAATAGGGGATAGATTACCCCTGTGTCTCCCACCTCAGTTCCACTTCCCGTAGAGCTGACAATTTTTAAATTAAGTATACATAAAAATATTCTATGTTTGTATTTAAATGTAAATCAACTATAGTGTGTGTTAAATAATTACGTTAAATATGCATGTATGTAATATATATTTTTTGTTTTATTTCTACTTATATTGGCATATTTGGTGTGTTTGATTTTTTTAGATATTAAATAAATTTTGATATACGTAGAGGAATTGCGGGTAATATGAAATATAATTTACTTTTTCAATAGTATCAAAGCGTATTTTCACATTTTGTCAGTGAGATCCATATTAAGCTTATAATTAGTAAGTTTTTAAATATTTTTAGTGTTTAAAACAAAATGAATAAGTTTTAATTGCCTGTAGGAACACTTAAAAGAGATGGAACAAATGAGGGAAATATGAAATAGGGAGGGCAGTATGGAATAGTACACATGTTATATAAAAAAATAATTATATTGACTAAAGATAACAAATGTTTCATATCAATGTGTAAAAAACATGCTAATATTATGTGTAAAACAATAAAATAGTAATAATAACAAATCAATGAAATTATACATTAGAGTAAAAAATAATTAATTAAGAAACCAGTATTAATAATCAATTATTAAAATATAATAGACTAAAATATTGTATCAGGTTACATTGTTTTCTTAATAGATATCTTAGGTGTTAGGAACAATGTTTAAGCTTACGTTGACAAATACTTGAAAATTGTGAGTGAATTATGGAATAGTAGTAACCTTTACTGCCCGACTCGCCATTTAGGAAAACAATATTTTTTGTTAGGTTATAATAAAATTACAGTAAAATAATGTTTTAACTCGAAGATAAGCATGAGTGAGCATTAACCTAATGGTTTGATTAGAAATAATAAGAACATTAGAGTAAAGAAATATAGCATCATAAACACTAACCTTCAAAAGTTTTTGTGACAGCCAAAACAAGCATTCATCTCTCACACACTGTAAGAAATATCTGTGCTAAAATTACTATTCATGTATTGGACGTAATTAGCCCACACAAGTATAGAAGTTTTCCCGTAAACGGTCATGAGAAAAGTGTCATACGTTGGTAATAAATTTCATATATGGGGCCGGTATTTTTCCCATGTTTGGCTATGGAAAAAATTCCATTTCTCCTCTATTTTGATTGGATTTTTCTTATACTTTGTTGGTATTTTTCCCAATACTTGTGTATGGAAAAATTAATATTTGACGGCTATGAAGGTAGTAATTTCCATATACTTGATTGGTATTTTTCTCATGCCTGTGTATGGAAAAATTAATATTTGATCACTATGAAGGTTGTAATTTTCATTTGCTTGATTGGTATTTTTCCCATGCTATTGTAGGGAAAAATTAATATTTGACCACTACGAAGGTTGTAATTTTTATTTACTTGATTGGTATTTTTCCCATGCTATTGTAGGGAAAAATTATTATTTGACCACTACGAAGGTTGTAATTTTTATTTACTTGATTGGTATTTTTCCCATGCTATTGTAGAGAAAAATTATTATTTGACCGCCATGAAGGTTGTAATCTTTATATACTTGATTGGTAATTTTCCAATGTCTGTTTATGGAAAAATTAATATTTTACCACAATGAAGGTTGTATTTTTCATATGCATGGTTGGTTTTTTCCCATGTTTGTGTATGAAAAAAAATTATATTTTACCTATACATTGGTTGTAATTTTTATATACAGGGAATGGATTCTTCCCATGTTAAGTAATGGGATAAACAAAATATCATCAATGCATTGGTTGTATCTTCCCCATAGTAGGGTATGTGTATAGTGACATTTCACTAGTAAGTTTGTTGTATTTTACATATAATGGATAGTTTTTTTTTTAATTTGGGTGTAGGAATAGTGCAATTTATCCAATGTATATATTTTACATGTTTATGGGAAAATAACAAAATTTACACTCTTTTATGGGAAAAAATACTACATTCTGGTTGTGTGTACAATCGTCGTTGAACTAGAAGATATTTCCAAAGATTTGTGTACAAAATAAAATATATTTCCATGTTTCACATTTCAATTAACAACTTACACTATTTTATTACAAAATACACACAGGATGATACAAACTGATAATTAATGTTAGCACAGTCGTACCCATGGAAAGGTGACCAAATTTAATAAACATTAATTTAGTTGAAAAATGGCACCTGGACATGGGGATTTAACCCGGAACCTTTGGCTTAGCACGCTAACAGTCTATTACCGAGCTATCCTGGAATCGTTCCGTGCCCAGAGGCATTCTTCACTCAGTTTAAGGCAGAGTCTTTGATAAACCATGTGTGCGATATGTAATTAATGTATGCATAGTTGTGCATACTCCCAATTTTACACCTGGCAGTATAACAGCCACTATTAAGTCAAGATGGTTGTTGGGTCAGATAGTTTGCTTAATGTTGTAACCATAGCGTGAACTGCTAGTAATAAAATGTTACTACCCGCTCCTAAACAAGCTAATATTCATAGACATCCTGCAATAGAAATACTAATAGGACCAGTCAGCTGTTTGAAATACTACCCAAAATGATCTTGTACTCAATGACATCCAGCATTATTAAACATCAAAATCTTACTTTGTCCAATATAGGTCTCTACTCACGCCTATATCTGCCTGGAGTAGAGAAACGTGCAACTACAGCCTGTTTACCACGAATGCTAGAATGGAGAGAAGTCCTAAACACGCTACAAATTGTACAGCACCCTGATGAACCAACGGAGTAAACCTTCAATGCTCTGATAGGCCCGTACTGTATTATTAGAAGACAACTCATCTTCATGGACATCTAGATAGCGTACGTGATCAAACAAGCATATATTCCGTTCACGATAGGTTTTTACCTGGATGACAGTTCGAAAATCATATGTTTAGAATTTGGATTGTCAACACTTGTAAAAGATCACAATTTTGTTATAAATGTAAAGATCTTTAATTACCTGTTATATATTACATTTAAAATAACGTAAACTTAAGTTTTCTCATACTATTTCATTTTTTTAAATAATTTCTTTTTATAAAACTCGAAACAATATTTTAAACATAATTAAAAGTTGTTTTTTTTCGTTTTGCAACGTTATTGATAATGTTTAATTTAGTGCACACATCAATATTTTTTAATATAGGCATCGTATTTATTTGGAAAAGAGAAAATTCTTGTAATTTTTTTTACATAAAATAAATGATTTTATGATTATTTTATTGTATTTTGAAATATTTAACTGAATAAAATATTTTCATCAACAGCGTGTCTGCATCATTGTAAAAAACTTGTTTACCGTTATGTTCAATCATATGATTTAGATTCGTCAGTCGCCATTAAGTTTTGGGGAAAGTGATGTGAATATTTATTAAAATGGAATAAAACTATAAATAAATTTTGTGTCCGACCTCAAATAAATATATAAAAAATATTGGCCTACATTACTGTGGTTAACTATCAAATTAATATATTACCATCTATTTTCATTACAGTCATCGAAAGTGATAAATGTCAGCTGTTGGCGTAGTGATATATTAGGGATTACTTATAGTAACATTTCGAGCTGTCATCCAGGTAAACTTAGCTCGTGAATGACTTATAGCTATACTCGTCTTGTGATTTGGAGTTCCTGTTTTGGGAACTAGTCGAATGCAGCGGCTGATGACCAAGACAACAAGAACCCGGCCTACGTGGTGAAAACAACGTAGCCTTTCAACTTGATAATAACGGTGCGTATAGCCCGAACGGGTAGTAAGACGCGATAATAATAATAATAATAATAATAATAAGATACTAACGAGTGACGTAATAACAAAGGAGAGTTTCCACCTTCCCACCCTGTAACTATACCTATATAACAAGGGACTACAGACAATATCGAAGACTATTACATTCGCCACTTCCACAAGAAATCCTCTTCAGGACTAGGACATTATCTAACCAGGATGGCTTATAGTAATATCTTTGTTTAAAATCTATAATATATTATTGAGATGGGTTTGATTGTTTTAAATACTTGGGTTTAGTTTGTTATGGAAATCTATCAGTATAACCATCGGTAATGTTTTGCTAAAAACTTTAATTTTAAAACGCAAATTCTGTTATGGAACACTTAATGTTTCCTGTTGTCGCATAGGTGCTAGTATATTTGTATGTTCTTGGTTTAAATAGGTAGCAATATGATCTGGTTCTTTTTTATGTGTTGCAATATTTTGGTTGAATATTAAATTTTTTGCTTTTGTGGTTTTCAGTAATAATTTAAATTCTTTAAATTGATAATGTTTCCTTTGTTGGTTATTTTGTAAACTTATTTTCTTTTAATTAAATGTAAAGTAACTTATTTTTGTTAATTAATACGGTTTTGACTTTAATATTCGCGGATTAATTTAAGCAAAATTACAAGTTCTCTAACTTAATTTTGCTTTTTATTTTAATATTAAATATTTAACTGTGGGAATCTTGTTTAATTCTTTATAAGTGACAAGATTAATGTTCCCGTGAAGGTTTGAGTTTAGTCGGAAAGTCAAACTTTTGTGCTTTATGTAAATATCTGGCGTGATATTTAAATTTATTCTGTTAATTTATAACTATTTATTCTGTATTCACTGGTGTGAAACTGACGCGTTGTGAACCATTTAAAAGAAGCTCATTAAGCTCTTTGTGTTCTTGTAAAAATTTTAGGAGTTAAAACTTTAAGTAAATATCTGGTGCTATATTTAATTTAAATTTATTCCATACATTTATTAGTGTTTTGTCTGTATTCAAAGGTGTGAATCTGACGCGTTGTAAACCATTTAAAAGAGGCTGATTAAACTCTTTGCAATTTTTGTAATATTTAGTAGTTTAAAATTTGATCCTTTTGATTTTGTTTGATCTTGATTCACTGTGGTGAATTAGAAGCTTGTATATCATTTAGAAAAGTTTATTTCAATAATATAAACTATTGTGTTTATTTCTTTGGTTTCATCTAGACAAGTTTATATAATATAATTATATTTCTTAAAAGTATGAAACGTACTGTGCATGCAATAAATTGCTAAGATTTATTTGGTTTCCCAACACACTTCAGTAAGACCTGTAAGGCCATGCAACTTGTTGTTTTAACACTGTTTGTCACTATGAATAAGTAATTCAAATATTTATTTAACCTGCAAATGTTTTACTTTTTAATATAATTATTTCCATTAGATATCGTCCTCCTCTTTTTTAGTATATTTTTGCCGTAGCTAGAGTGGGCGGGTGGTACAATGTAGCCAATGATTTCCACATGTTGATAATAGACTCTGCCTTCAAATATCAACTAAGAAATTCAGATAATAAAATCATTGTGCGCAGTTCAGCAGGGATTTTTATTTAAAAAATTATTATTTATTTAGCATTTATTTTGTTGTAATATAAATTATAATAGGTTTTTTTATTTAATAAATCAATATGGTTAACAACTATTAAATAAATATTTAAGAGAACCGAGATTAGAGACGAAACCTAACTAGAAACCGAAAAAACGGGAACTTTTTTCTAAAACCAGAACCATGGAATGGTTGTTTGGAAAACCGAAATAGAAACCAGAACCGATAAACATTTAGGTTCGACTCCCTGATATCAAATACCATGTCTACATATTTGGAGAAATTGTTTAATATATAGGTATATATAAATTGGTATACTAGCCTAATTAATTTAATTATATCAGAAAAGTATTATTCTTAAACAATTTTTACTGAAGCGCTCAAATAAATTTCTTTTGAACAGAGATTTTCATCCTAGATAGAAATTTAACCGTTTAACAAAGAACACAACATATTAGTTTTATTGGTGTCCCGACGTAACGTACCACCTACAAAACGTACCACTCACCACTCAGGAGGATAGCAGGGTCTTCAACAACAACACGTTCCCCAGTGCCCGCCACCCGACCGCCCTCCCCTCAGTGGCCAGCCAGTTTTACCCCATTATTCATAACCAACTTCACATCTCAGGTGTACATGTGCGATAATTTATAAGTGTTAACATGGAGATAAAGTTAATTTTTACTAATAAGGGTGGTTTGTGCACGTATTTCAAGGGACACGCTTACAGGAAGAAAAGACAATCGAAGGATGGTACTATCTCGTGGATTTGTGTGAGGCAGCAATATGATAAGTGTTTAGTTTTCATAAAATCAAAAGAGAATAAAGTTGTTTGTGGCCCTTCGAGTGATCACGTTGGTAGAGTCCCAAACGATGCTCAGTTAGAGGTGAAGTAGTGGATGCAAGAGGCTAAGAAAAGTGGTAGAGAATAAGATACGTCAATTACCAAGGTTTACAGCGATACTCTGGGAAACATTCAAGACAAAGGTAGCTTTGCACCATGTTTTATAATAGAGTATATAGTTTTGGAATACTCTTAAATACCTTGATAATCTTAAAACAAGCTTGTAGATTTGACTTTCTAAGCTTTTTACAATAACTATTCATGCTTTCTATGCTGTTTGGGGACAGAAGCGAGAAAATAAACACACGGAGACTTTATTTATGTTCATTCAATTGTAATTTTAAATTTTATTAAGTTATTTTTCACAGGGTATGATTTTGTAGCCAAAATGCCGAGACTAGAGTCAATGAGAAGAATTTTACAGCGGCAGAGATGTAAGGTGCAAGGAAATACTAAAGAGCCTAACAACTTCAAAGAAGTTGTTTTCGATAAATAAACACTGACGCTGTTTGAATACAGAAATATTATTTTTTGCCGTGAGAAGGGTAAAGAGAGCTTGAAATGCTGTCATCATTTTTAATGATTGGTAATCGCCGCATCTGCCTTGAGACCCCCTCCTCCATCGCAAACCTGTTGCCGGTCTACCGGGTCGACAAGAATAGATCGTGACCTCAACAACCTGGGGTTTTCCCAATGACGTGTATGTCGCAACCCTGGCGCCAGGTTGTCGGGCAGACAAGACAAGTTGAGACAAGAATAGTAGTCGACCCTGGGCAACGGCTATTTCCCTGGCGCTAACAAGCCTAGAATAGATATTGAGGTCATTGACCCTGGCAATGGAATTTTCCCCTGGCGCCAGGTTGGCGGGCAGACAAGACAAGTTGGGACTTGTAAATAAAAAACAGATATTACAAATATATATATTTATTTATTAAACAGCACAATTATACATTTTTACAGGAATGACACATATATTCGTTCATACGTTTTTCTACAGTGTCTCTTAGATGAGTTAGTAAAATTGTTTTTAGTTCACAATCCAGCATGTAATAGTCAAAACCGATGAGTTGACGTGTATAGTAGGTAGCACTGATAAGATCCAGGTTTTTGATGTGTGTTTCCACCGTAGGATGTTCTAGGTCGATTACATACGTCGATTCTGTTAGCATGTCGCATACATCCACGACGATCGTTTCGATCAAATTGTTGCAATAGCGTGCGACGGGTGTCGACCACATGTCCCGTCGGTCGACGGCGGAGTCGACGAGGTCCCACACCTCACAAAGACGCGCCAAGCTAGGTGATAGATAGGCGACCCGTTTGATTCCGGCGTCTTTTTTCTCAATGATGACGACCATACGGTCACCGCACATGCGTCTCAGAGAGACTTCGTGATTAGTCAGACTAATCTTCTAAGGAGGTTGCGTGTTGCTGAAAAACTTTGATATGACAGACTTTTAGCTGCCCAGTTCTTGCCACTCTGTGCGGTTAAACACTGGGCAGCTCCCACCGCATTATTCTAGCTGGACATAGGGCGTAAAGTTGTTCTTGACGCTCATGCCGACGATGACCCGCTTGGCGTCGACTCCATCCAGCGGTAAAAATGTGTTGAAAATACCGGTACGGCGAGAGGCTTCACCGGCTTTGCTTTGCTGGTGCAAACGTCTTGACCTTCCATGCTGTTTAGCGGTTATGGCCGGCACGCCATCGGGACGCCCTTTTTATAGGCGCAAGCCGCTTGGACACGGCCTCTTGATGGGCGACATGCCCCTACAGTCTTGAAAAACCTATTTTAATATATCACCACCTTAGCGTCGTTGGCTGTATGATTTTTGGGCGAGAATAGGTTTTGGAAAGTTTTAATCGGAATGTTCTGGGCGCGATAGAGAAGGTACATGAGATAGAAATGGCCGAAAACGTCTGAGGCGATGCTTTGAAGCTGTAGCGTGCTGTGGGATATGCGAAAAGTGTGTTTGCGTATAAATGCCAGATGTGACTTTATACGCGGTGGAAAACCATAACTGTAAAAGTATTCGCCCACACCGTGCTTGTCCATAAGGATGGCGACCCGATGCGTCCCAGGTTTGGTGTGTGGATCGGTATTGATGACTAGAGGGCAGGTCACGCTATTCTTGCGTTTAGTTGATCAGCAGGGAAAACACCCAACCGTAAAGAACGGAACCACGGGCTTGTTTTCAGCACACGTCTTATGGTGTACGTGTCCATCTTCAATCATCCAATCTCGAAGTCCCCAGACGATAGAGGCAGAGCAGAAATTCCATTAAGAACTATGAGCCATGCACATGGTGTGGCCCTATTTAAGTGTTTCCAGTGAAGAACAACCTCTGTCGTACAGATCTACAATGGGTGTAGATGTGTATTTGACTAGAAACTTTTTCTTTCCCACACCCTTGACGTAGACGGTTTCTGCACGCGTTGTGGCACGGGAGATGAGGGATTCTAGCTGGCTGTAATCCACATCGCCGCTATCCCAGGTGATACCATGCAGATTGTTGACTATATAGTCGGCTTTCTTTCTGGCATCGGTGTAAAGTTCCTCGATAGCGTATGGGTGTTTGAACACCCAATGTTGAAGTAATGTGCCGAATACAGATATAATACTTAGTTCCTTGACGATAAACTCTTTGTTGTCGTCGATGAAGCTCTGGAAATCCACAATGACGTCCATGGCTTAAATGAAGGGGGTAAGGGACGGGAAGCCGTTTATATTAACTTCCATAATCCGTCACGACGTTTCTATCCTTGTTAATGGTGATGATGTTGGCAAACTCCCCGTACACGATACAGTTGACGGTTTCGGTGAGAGCCTGGGTGAAGCTCACTTCGATGCTCAGAGAACCGTGCCTCGTCAAATTCCAATGCGATGTCATGTACGTGGACAGATTAGATGTTAGATCGAAAGCCATGAGATGATATCCTTTGGGGAAGGCTTGTTGTGTGATTTCGCTACCCCTGTTCATGAAATGGATACCCGTTCCAGAAAACAGTGTGTGGTAGGACATGACATAGTGTTCGTTTGAAAAATTGGGCTGTAACAGTTTCGACGGTACTTGTTCCCCGTCCACGTACAGCGAGAAATGGTTCATTCCGTACGTTTGAAAGTTAAACGGGTTCTTGGTGGCGTCTCCGTTGAACGCTGCGTTTGACACAAATCCCACGATGCAGCGTTTGG
>CABFOV010007155.1:0-25293 GCA_902141375.1 Timema poppense | reverse complement strand
TGAGATGAAATGAAGGACCTACAGTTTAACGTGGAATCCGAACCACGGTGGAGGCCTGGCATTCCTCACATTCACAAGATGTCTTGTCAGAGGTGAGGGAAGGGTTTGGTAATCAGATGAATCTTTGCCGGGACCGAGGATTGAACCCGGCCGCCAGCATAGAAGTCTGACACCTTACCCCTAGACCGCCAGGTCACCTTTTATGTGTAAAACCACTCACAGGGCACCTAGTCGAGATTCGAACTTCAATTGCTTTGTCTCCGGCCTTAATGTTTATAAAGAGCCTGACACTCTGAACCGTGTGAGCACCGGAGCCCATCAATAGAGTTGAATCGGTCACTTTCTACTGAAAATCTGCTTCTAGTTCTTGTTTACTCCGCTAGGATCGATAGTCTACAGCCAACCTTTCTCTGTCGGCGCGGGGACAGTCTTAATGTCAGAGTATTGCCTCTCTTCTTCCTGTCCTCCGCCCGTTTCGAATTACAAAATAAAGTATAAGGAAAGTTTCACCGTGGGAATTAAATGTGTTTAAATTTCCAATACACTATCTCAAAACAAAGTATATTGGGGGTAGATTAATCTTTGGTGGTTTATCACCCTTCCCCCATGCAAATTCGTGTGCATTTAATCTAAAGTCCACTTTCCTTATCTATGCCCCATTAGTATAATTAAATGTTGATTGCATGGACAGGTATCAAGTCGAGATGCAAAAAAGACAAAAAGTCAGTTAAATAATAGTTTTTTTATAAGAAGTTTTAGTCAAAATATTTTGTTCTTTTTCCTATGATAGAATGATTCAAGAAAACAATGAGATTGGACCATTTGGCATTCGTTCTATTTTAATATGGGCCTAGATATAAAATTTCCGAAGAAATCACTTTATTTATCTAGAAAACCTTACACTGACACTAGATATATAGCTTGAATTGATTAAAACAACTCATACTTGGATGTATTATATATTTATATTGATATTTACAATCAATTTTACTCATAATTATGTTTGTACCTTTTTCTTTTCCAAAGTTTAAAATTGATCGCAAAAGGCTATGATCATTTTTCATAAAATAAATTAACGTACCTTTGTGAAAATTCTGCACATCTTCTTTAAAAAAAACCACTGGAAGCCATTTAAGTAAAAGTCTCCATTATTAGGTCTTTAATGATATCCTTTTTCCATCTATTTAATTATGTGTCTTAAATATATATACTAAATATTGGACTTTTTTTTTACTGTAGCCATCCCAAGTTTATAAATTAAGAATTGCCTCATTTAGAAATATTTCGATGAAAAAATAATATTTCTTAATATTTTTCACGCAGATTAGAATGTGTATACGGTATTTTTATGTCTGTTAAGAAACCACATCTTTCAATACAGTTGGCATCTGCACAATATCTCTAGACTTTATGACTCTTCTTAGCTGTATCTAAAAATACAATGCTCAACATAAAAAGTTCACATAAAAACATAACAGTTATCAGAAACTGCGTTACAAGGATCGTAAATTTAGGCAAAACTAGCCCATGAATGCCGTACTCAAAATTGGTGGCAAGTCTTTACGTATTACTTTAAAAATTTAATAGCTATCCCTCTCGCAGAAATATTTCCAATTTAGTTGTAGTGGTTAACAAGGAATGAGGACTTTTCTACCACAAATGTGAAAAGAGCGCAAAATGTTGATTTCATGCCCACATTATCTTGTGAGTCCGACAAGTGTGTGGCAAAAATTTTTATATTTGGGTACACATAATTGTTTTTTTGTAATATTTATTATTATTATTATTATTATTATTAGCACCGCGTCTTACTAACCGTTCGGGTTATACGCTTTAAGTACTAATTACTCTACTGGATTAGGAATTGGGGAGGTTTAATTAGAGGAAGATAACCCGCATTTGCGTGGAGGGAGAGTGGAAAACCATTTAGGAAAAACCACCCCCAGTTCACCCGACCGAGATTCGAACCTCTATTCGAACCTCGATCTCCCCGTCCTCAGCGGTCGAGCTCAACACGACAAGCGCGTTAGCCAACTACGCCATCGAGGCGGGTGAAGTACTAGTTACTCTAATGGATTAAGAATAGGGAAGGTTGAATTTAGAGGAAGTGTACCCATATTTGCGTGGAGTAGGAGTGGAAAACCATTTAGGAAAAACCACCCCTAGATCACCCGACCGAGATTCGAACATTGATCTCCCCATCCTCAGAATTCTAGCGCAACACGAAACTAGCGCGTCAGCTAACTACCCCACCGAAGGCGGGTCACATAACTTTACTTACTTTGTGACAATAGGAACTCAAAGGCTCATTGCCGCATTTTCAAAAACACGCCACCTATTCGTATCTTGAGTTAATTCTATCCAGTCCACTTCATTACATCCTATCTCTTCCAATTCCACTCGAATATTATCCTCTCATCTCTGTCTAGGTCTTCCCAATGGTATCTTCCCACTGGGTTTAACAGTCAATACTCTAAACAAGGTTCTAGATTCTACCACTCGCCCTGCATGTCCTGCTCATTGTATAAATGAGACTTGATTATTCTAACAATGTCTTGGGATGAGTACAGGGTATATAACTCAGCATTATGTAACCTACTCTACTTCCAAGTAAGAATTAATATTCAAGTTCTTAAAAATAACTAAAAAAGGGTCCAAAACAACGCCGTCCATCATAGACTCTGCCTTAAGATATGAGTGAAGAATGACCGTGGGCACGGGACGATTCCTTGATAACTCAGTGGTTAGAGCATTGGCGTACTAAGCCAAAGGTTCCGGGTTAGATTTTTAGTCCAGGTTTCATTTTTCAATTTTCAGAATACGAAAATATTACTTAAAAACCCCAAATAAATCGCTTGACTACATCCAGGGGATCATGAACAGAGTTTAGGTGAACATGATCATTGTATATGAGGTACCGACAAAAATATAGATGACGTCATCAATATTCAGGCCTTGCTCATGTTTGTAATTTATTTTACGCCTTTTCGATCCAGTCTCCCCTTTCAGAACACAAATTGAAGTGCGGTGTTCTACATTCTCCACTTGGTAACAACTAAAAACTGTGCCATTTCACTAGTTTTTTCATATTTCAAAATAATAGTTTTTCAATTTTTCTGTAGTTAAAACATTTATAGAAACAGTTTGACTGGTCAATTTTGTTTAATGAAGCTCAAATAAAACCACCCTACGAAGCAACTTCTGACTTGAGCTGAATTACCTACTTAAACTAAGGGTTAACCGTAAGGTGAAACAGGTTTTTCATAAACTTTTTCTACAGATGCGAGCAAGTTTCCTATAAGATATAACTTCAACATCCTTTCACTCCTTTAGTGTAAACGTACTAAAAACCCTGAAGGACTGCGGTAGATATCGGGTAATGCTCATTTCAGACGAACTCTTCATTTTAATAATATATATTGTTTTATTCATGTTCACCTCATATAGTTTGCAAACAATTCAGACTAACTACCTCACTTCATTAAGAATTAGTTCACCATGTCACTGGTAGAGGGAAATGACACAAAAAAATTTAACTAAGTGAAAAATATTATTAGCACCACGTCTTACTAACCGGTCAGGTTATACGCACTAACGCTTATGTGTAATGGTAGGGTGATTGTGAGATGAAATGGAGGACCTACAGCTTAACATGGAATCCAAACCACGGTAGAGGCCTGGCATTCCTAACATTCACAAGTTGTGATTAATACACGTCTTGTCAGAGGTGAAGGAAGGATTTGGCAATCAGATAAATCTGTGCCGGAACCGAGGATTGAACCCCGGACCTCCAGCACAGAAGTCCGACACCTTACCTCTAGACCACCAGGTCACCAAACTGAAAAATAGTTTTCGGGTTTAATCTTGACGTGTTTTAAATCCCATATGTTACCAATGTTGTCATCTTATTGTTTTTTCTTTATTTACTTTGTTTTTAAAGTAATCAAGGGTTAAGGTAGATAGCTGGCATATTTACTCTAAATTTTACCTTGCTGGGGTGGCCACATTTGGGGAAAGCCTGAAAAATCTAGGGAATTTAAAAATCAAGGAGATGTCAGGAAATCTCGCAATGGATCAAGGAAAATGGTATATATTTGGTTTCACAGAGAAGATACATATTATAATCGCGTATTATTAAAACACTGTATTTATTTAAGTCAATATATATATTTATTTTTGAGTGCGTTTCAATATTTTTACCAAATAGAGTTTTTTGAATATATTTAAACATCTTTAAAATTCCTGATGTGAATTTTAAACAGTTAAATTTTGATTTTTGTATCAGGGAAAAGTCAGGAAATTTTTTGTCTATGCTTTTGTGTCTACCCTGCTTCTTCATCCCTAGCCCATTACTATCAATGAATTTGTATATCCCGGACGGGTAGGAAGATGCGGATAAAAACTGTGTTTGTATCTCCGTGATATTGGCCGCTTCCCGTTCCGCTGAAGATTCCGCGTTTGTTTGCGCTGTTAACATCTCTCCACACATGCCGGGTACTACACATGTCCATCTAAGTGACGCCTGAAAGCACAATGCCCAAGTAATTACCGCCGCTCTCAATTAGGTCCTTCTCTTTTTACCGGTCGAACACGTACAATTGAAACCAACTCTGACCAGCTGGCCCTACCTGTTACGTCCGTTCACACTAATCGCCCTCAATTCAAACACTCACTACTTTGAGAGTGCGTGGAATAGATAATATGTTTACGATCCAATATGCCTTGTTCAAATAGCCACACACTCTTCTCTCCCTCTGGCTCGTTTCTTTACCCCCGCCCATCTCTTCACTTCTAGACTCCTCTTTACAAGTTTGTTTTCTTTCCTTCATTTGTTAGACCAGTTCTTAATGCGGTTTTATTCTATTTTTGTATCGTCTATATCCACCTTTTATTTATTTGAATTCCTCTCTACTTTTATTGATATCCATTTTTATTGTTCATAACCGCTTTTGTGGTCGAATGGTCTAACTTTAAGGCGCCACTCCTGCAATCGACTGGGCTGCCGAATACGGGGAAATCAGGGCTCGAATCCAAATTGGGGCTTTTCCTTAAATGTTTTTCTAATATCCCTCCACACAAATGTGAGGACAATTTCTCTAAACAAAACCTTACTCATTCCTAGCCTATTAATGTAATTAGTTCAAAAGATTACAGCCCGAATGGGTAGTGAGACGTGGTGACATAAAAAGAAGCAAAACTATTCATGCTAATTGGTCCATTTTGTTGTATTATTTCGCTACTACTCTACTTCGAACTCTTCGTTTCGGTTTCAAATATATTTGCCTGGTGTTTTCATGATATACTTTCTGTACATAATTTGTTTTGTTCCACGCCTTATTAATTGTTTTTATCACTTTTCTGTTTTACCACTTTCCTATAGTAAAGTCGCTCATAAATATTAATAATTTATATAGTTATTAGCTGTTTTACTAGACCTTATTACGTTAACTCAATACTCCTTTCATATTTTATCTCTGTTTTTTTATATAACGCTATTATTTATATTTTATCTTTTTAATTTTCCTTAACTTATTATCACTATCGGTTTTTGTTTGCTTAATTGCCGTTCATATTTCTCTTTGGTGCTTCTGCCACTTTATACCTCTTTATGATTATTTTTGTTTAGCTGTTCTTTTGGATTTATTTGTTTATTTTTACCTCGTTTGAATACCTCAGTCACTACAGTATATTTATCTGTCAAATTACTTTACTTTTGTAAGTTAAATTTTTTTTTTATATTCTTGGTTTTTTAGTTTACTTTAATCTCGTTCTTCTTTATGAAATCCTAATTTTGCTGCTTTGCTTTTTTCTTATTCATGTAGTCTTAATATTAGCACATTTTTATCTAAACTATACTTTATTATCTTTTTCTTTTGACTATACCTTACATCCTTCTTGTTCTTGGTGACTTGCTGTGGATTCACACGTTCGCCGAAAAACTAGCACAGAACAGAAACAGTCACGTGACGAGCTCTAAGCCAATCACAAGATTTCCGCCTTGTCTGTGCGAGCTTTCTCACTGAAGTTCAACTCATCTCTACTTCGTCCGCACTGTTTGAGATGTTCGGTACAGGATAACCAATCAGCTCTCAGAACCAACCATCTCAAATCAGTGCGCATGTGCATATGACAGCGCATGCGCTCTACAACCAGAAGTAAGCAGACAGCTTCGTCGGTTGTTGTGAGGAGATTTGAAATAACCCGTTAATGTAAAATATTTGTATCGATGTATTGGATTGTGCCACGACACAGAGCTATAATTTGAAAACATACATCCGTTAACATTGCAACGCATCATGGCTCAACACACAGCGTGTGAATGGCTACGCCACTCTATCAGATTCTGTTATCTATTTTCAGCAAACGTGTGAATCCAGCTTTAGTCTATTTTATTTTTGACACAAAACACTTTTATTTTTTCTCTTCTACTTCAATGTGTACCTTTCTACCAAAGTTTATTTTAAAAAATTCTGACATTTGCCCTGTCCCTTCCTTTCTGTCCATCCCTCTTTCTTGATTATTTCCATCTTGTGTTCCTAGGCCCACTATTCGCAAGTAGCCGATGTGTCAGTGGCGAGATGTGCGCCGGTTTGAGTTATCCTCTCTGCACTGTAGCTCTCGGGGAAAAAACGTTTATTTTATTGGATTCCAAAGTTGAGTTAGAGTTAAAAGAAAGAGATAAAGAGAGTGAAACTTGTTTTCCCTCTTTAGGGGCAGATCACACGAGCATGAGGTTGAGTTTTTTTTTTTTTTGCATACTCCTGAGTAGGTAAGCATTTTTGCTTTCCCTTTCCTATTAAATATTTGGCTTGAACTTACGTATATGAGAGAGCTAAATTTCTAATTAACTTTAAAAACATTTCTTAATTTGACGAGTTCATTTTTTTTTTGTTATTTAGTTGACTTGTTTATTCATGCGAAATATTCCTTCTAGTTGAATATTCTTTCCAATGAACATTCCTTTGGACTACCTTAAAAAGTAAAATTTTCACAGGAATGACCTTTTAGAAAATACGACCTTATTTTGGTATCAACATTTTATATTTTATTTAGTAAATACCACCCTCACTTGACAGGGATTTGAACCATATATTAAAAAAAAAATCTTTAAGGATATATTTTAAGGTGAGCATCTAAGGAGTTCTTTACATGATGAATAAGATAATATTTTAGTTTTTCTTAAACCAATTTTATTTGGGGTTAGTTTACTAATGACTAATACTGTTTATATCTGTTTAGGCTGTTTATTGAAATATTTAGAAAACCATGTTTGCAGTAGGGCCAGTAAATTCTCGCTACCCGCTTCGGTGGCTCTATGGTCTAGGTCAGCGTCACTTTGGCATTAGAATGGACTTCCGTAGACCGGGCAATTAGGGTTTGAATCCCGGTTGGGTGTACTGAGGTTGGAATTTACTAAATGATTTCCCACTATTCCCCCACCTAACCCCCTCCTCAAAATGCCGTTACACTTCCTATTAACTCAACTTTTCTAGTCATTAACACAGCATAACTAGTACATATGAATATAACCTGAACGGATTGATGCGGTGCTAAAAAAATGTTGCTGCTGGCGTCTCAGCCTTGGGTTCTACTCTCCTTGTCCAGATCGTTAAAATTTTACCTTGATTAATGCCCTTGAAGACTCCCGTAGAGGGTGGTATCGGCTCCGAGATGACAGCTTTACGAATGGTCGTCCCGGGAATCCCTTCTCGGGAGCTATTTACATAAACTGACTTTTTATTTTTTGTTAGCCATGAATTCATTTTTTAATGTAACTGGTGTTAATTTTTTTTAAACTATTAATTACACACTTTTGAACTTTCTTGCCTCACTGCGTGATATCAATGTTTGGACTGTCTTCAGATAGATTTTTTTTTTTAAATTATTGCAAATAGGTTTTGGAAAAATAAGCACCAAAGAATATAATTATTTGTACCGTTTAAGATGAGGGAGGTGGGCTTGTTTAAAGTCCCTCAGGAAGTTAATGATTTAACTGCGAAAGTCTCTCACACATCACAAATTAGCGTTTTTCCACTTCTGTGTAAATAAACTAATTTATTTGCGAGAGATACTAACACCTAGAAATACTTGAAGTCAATCTCTTTTAAACATAAATTAAATAAACGCATTGGCTTATTGATTAACAATATTTATATATTTATTGAAAAAAATGTATATCTAACATCATATAAGGCTACTTTTTTTGGTATTAGTTCCTGGATTAATGTGTAGGATTCACAAAGAGCGATATTTATTTATTTGGGTCTGTGTGGATAAAACAAACAAAATACTTTTTTTTATAGTGAGTAGCCTTTTGGTAAACAAAAAAATACCTAATTGTAGCCTATATTACCTTTACTTCTAATATCCATACTAATACTTTTTTTTAATACTCTATGGTTTATTAATATTTAACATCTTTCCCCCACTTTTATTATATTTCTGTTAAATTTTACTTATAAAATGTTTCATTTTATTTCTTTAAGATAACCATGTATATACAATATTTTTAACGTCAAGCAACATTTTAATGCGGTTCTGTTTTATGCCCGGCAAATACTACTTTTTTTATTTCTCGGCCAAAAGCTAACCTTCTTAAAAATCCTGTGACATATCGTGTATAAAAAACGTAACCAGAATTTTTTTATTGAAGTTTACGTTTTTGTTACTGTACATATTTTCAAAATATACTTTCGAGATATTTTTCAACAAGTTTTTTTAATAGTTATATCTACTGCATGAATCGGTTAGTGCTACAAGGTTAGTGATGGTGTCAGCTGTAATTTTATTTGACCGTTTTGTAACCATCAGTTCATAAGGTCATCCGATAAACATACATTTTTCTCTCGGCCAAAGTAGGTGTGAACAATGGTTTTTTTTTAAATATTTTATTTTGTCACTGAAACATGAATTTACATTGCGATTAAATTTTACTGGTGAATTCATTTTTTGTTTGGTTTCTGGCTAAAGAGAGCGAAACTGTTCTCTTTTATCTTATATTTAATTAATATTTTTGGAAATATTGAAGTTTCTTTGTACCCAATGCCTCTTTAAGGTCAATGACTTACTTTCATCCAATGGACCATTGCTTAACCAGGAGCTGATAAGCTTATGATTTTACTATTTTATTGAGGCTATTTTATATGTATTGATAATATCTATCAACAGCGACAGTGGCAAATCATATAACTTGACGTATGAACTCATGCATTTAGATCCAGTATTTTTTCAATGTCATAAAGGTCAAACCGTAAGAAAATTTGGAGTATAGTAACGCTCCAGTATGTTTGACTGACAATTGAAAGTTCAGAGAATTCAGAAGTTGGGGTTGAATCCCAAAAGGGTTCTCTGGAGTATTTTTACTACAAGAGTGGTTTCCTCATAATTCTCCAAGCAAAAGCCGTGTTTTTTCTTTATTTTTCCCCAATAGACTAATGCTTTAAGTCTGTAAAAATGCTATGTTTTATGTATTTTATTTAATTTTAAATAATTTTTATTGATACAATTATTATAAAATAGCCATTATTCATCAAGCGCCACTTATGTATCGACTTCTCTCATTTGTCGCCCTCAAATTATAGAGTTGGAAATTCAATTAATCTAGTACAGAATTTACATATATTATAATTTTAAAATCAAATTAAAAATTCACAATTTTTATAATCTATTGAATTTAATATTCTTGGACATATGATCTGTGTATAAACGTTTTTTTAAACTAAGAAAAGAATCACTTTACGTTTTAAATTATATAAATGTGAGGATATTTAGTGTAATTTTCTTTTAATATTTTCAGAATGTATTAAGACCAACCACTTAACAAACAATTTAAAATGTTCGTGTCCTTGAGTGTACTGTTTTCATTCTATGTTAACGCCTCCAACTATTTTAATTGAATCCAAGTTGAAAAGCGCTCGTGCTTTCTTAATAATAAGAGTGAGCCCCGAGGGCGTAGTTTTCGGACTGGCACTTCTAGAGAGTGGTTCATGGTACTAATGATGAATGGTTGATGTGGGAGAATCTCCGACTGAGGAACATCACTCTGGAACAACATTTATTTAATCTTTGTGACGGCACCCATGGTCTTGAGATGGGGAGTGAAGGGCCCCGCTGGAGGCCTGTTTCACACCACCACACTTTCCTGGTGGCTGTCTCAGCGTTGTGGCCTCTCTGAGAGGCCTGTTTCACACCACCACACTCTCCTGGAGGCTGGCTTAACGCCGTGGACCCTCTGGGAGGCCTGTTTCACACCACCACACACTCCTGGTGGCTGTCTTAGCGCTGTGACCCCTTTGGGAGACCTTTTTACACACCACCACACTATCCTGGTGGCTGTCAGCGCTGTGGCCCCTCTGGGAGGCCTGTTTCACACCACCACACTATCCTGGTGGCTGGCTTAGCGCTGTGGCCTCTCTGGGAGACCTGTTATACACCACCACACTCTCCTGGTGGCTGTCTTAGCGCTGTGGCCTCTCTGGGAGGCCTGTTTCACACCACCACACTCTCCTGGTGGCCGGCTTAGTGCTGTGGCCTCTCTGGGAGGCCTGTTATACACCACCACACTCTCCTGGTGGCTGTCTTAGCGCTGTGGCCTCTCTGGGAGGCCTGTTTCACACCACTACACTCTCCTGGTGGCTCTCTTAGCGCTGTGGCCTCTCTGGGAGGCCTGTTTCACACCACCACACTCTCCTGGTGGCCGGCTTAGTGCTGTGGCCTCTCTGAGAGGCCTGTTATACACCACCACACTCTCCTGGTGGCTGTCTTAGCGCTGTGGCCTCTCTGGGAGGCCTGTTTCACACCACCACACTCTCCTGGTGGCTGGCTTAGCGCTGTGGCCTCTCTGGGAGACCTGTTATACACCACCACACTCTCCTGGTGGCTGTCTCAGCGTTGTGGCCTCTCTGAGAGGCCTGTTTCACACCACCACACTATCCTGGTGGCTGTCTTAGCGCTGTGGCCTCTCTGGGAGGCCTGTTTCACACCACCACACTCTCCTGGTGGCTGTCTTAGCGCTGTGGCCTCTCTGGGAGACCTGTTTCACACCACCACACTCTCCTGGTGGCTGTCTCAGCGTTGTGGCCTCTCTGAGAGGCCTGTTTCACACCACCACACTATCCTGGTGGCTGGCTTAGCGCTGTGGCCTCTCTGGGAGACCTGTTATACACCACCACACTCTCCTGGTGGCTGTCTCAGCGTTGTGGCCTCTCTGAGAGGCCTGTTTCACACCACCACACTATCCTGGTGGCTGTCTTAGCGCTGTGGCCTCTCTGGGAGACCTGTTTCACACCACCACACTCTCCTGGTGGCTGTCTTAGCGCTGTGGCCTCTCTGGGAGACCTGTTTCACACCACCACACTCTCCTGGTGGCTGTCTCAGCGTTGTGGCCTCTCTGAGAGGCCTGTTTCACACCACCACACTATCCTGGTGGCTGTCTTAGCGCTGTGGCCTCTCTGGGAGACCTGTTTCACACCACCACACTCTCCTGGTGGCTGTCTTAGCGCTGTGGCCTCTCTGGGAGACCTGTTTCACACCACCACACTCTCCTGGTGGCTGTCTTAGCGCTGTGGCCTCTCTGGGAGACCTGTTATACACCACCACACTCTCCTGGTGGCTGTCTCAGCGTTGTGGCCTCTCTGAGAGGCCTGTTTCACACCACCACAATATCCTGGTGGCTGGCTTAGCGCTGTGGCCTCTCTGAGAGACCTGTTTCACATCACCACACTCTCCTGGTGGCCGGTTACTGCTGTGGTCCCTCTAGAATACCTGATACACACTATTGCACTCTCCTATTGATAAGCATTAAATAGTATATATTATTTAACAAGGGTGTTTTATAAGTCCTAACTCACACGTTCACAAAGTCAAAAGACGCACTTGTATACATGTGGAAAAACCATAGTCTTGCCTATTTGGTTCTACAAAGGCAAGCAGGTCGAGGTTTTAACCCTTTCCAGGTTTACTTAAATGATTTTCATCAATTTTTCCTTCATTCTCCTCCCTCCATGCAGATGGGGTTACACAATCTATAAGCCATACGTTCCTAATCCTTACATCAAAAGTATAGTTGAATAGCTCAGATGCTTATTAAGAAGCGGATCAATTAATATATGAGTGTAACACTTTTTTTTTAGACAGATGAGGTCATTACCACGCTATGAGGTTGATGCTCTTTAAAGACGCTGTAGATTGCCAACATGATTGTTTGGTTCTAGAACTCTGCTCATGGGGACCAGGCCTCATTGTGTAGATAACGCTCATGACAGCAACGTAGTTCTGCTCGTGTGAACTAGGCCTCACCATATATATATAAAAAATCACTCATGACAGCAGCGTAGATCTGCTCGTTTGTACTAGGCCTCACCATAAATATATAACGCTAATGACAGCAGCGTAGATATGATCGTGTGGTCCAAGCCTTGCCATAAATATATAACGCTCATGACAGCAGCGCAGTCCGGCTCGTATGGTCCCGGCCTCACCACGAAGATAACGCTCATGATGGCAGCGCAGCCCGGCTCGTGTGGTCCCGGCCTCACCACGAAGATAAAGCGCATGATGGCAGCGCAGCCCGGCTAGTAGGGTCCCGGCCTCACCACGAAGATAACGCTCATGATGGCAGAGCAGCCCGTCTCGTGTGGTCCCGGCCTCACCACGAAGATAACGCTCATGATGGCAGAGCAGCCCGTCTCGTGTGGTCCTTGCCTCACCACGAAGATAACGCTAATGACGGCAGCTCAGCCCGGCTCGTGTGATCCCGGCCTCACCACGAAGATAACGCTCATGATGGCAGCGCAGCCTGGCTCGTATGGTTCCGACCTCACCACGAAGATAACGCTCATGATGGCAGCGCAGCCTGGCTAGTAGGGTCCCGGCCTCACCACGAAGATAACGGTCATGATGGCAGCGCAGCCCAGCTAGTGGTCCCGGCTTTAGCACAAAGATAACGCTCATGATGGCAGCGCAGCCCGGCTCGTGTGGTTCCGGCCTCACCACGAATATAACGCTCATGATGGCAGCGCAGCCCGGCTCGTATGGTCCCGGCCTCACCATGAAGATAACGCTCATGATGGCAGCGCAGCCCGTCTCGTGTGATCCCGGCCTCACCACGAATATAACGCTCATGATGGCAGCGCAGCCTGGCTCGTGTGGTCCCGGCTTAACCACGAAGATAACGCTCATGATGGCAGCGCAGCCCGGCTCGTGTGGTCCCGGCCTCACCACGAAGATAACGCTCATGATGGCAGCGCAGCCCGGCTCGTGTGGTCCCGGCCTCACCACGAAGATAACGCTCATGATGGCAGCGCAGCCCGGCTCGTGTGGTCCCGGCCTCACCACGAAGATAACGCTCATGATGGCAGCGCAGCCCGGCTCGTATGGTCCCGGCCTCACCATGAAGATAACGCTCATGATGGCAGCGCAGCCCGTCTCGTATGATCCCGGCCTCACCACGAATATAACGCTCATGATGGCAGCGCAGCCTGGCTCGTGTGGTCCCGGCTTAACCACGAAGATAACGCTCATGATGGCAGCGCAGCCCGGCTCGTGTGGTCCCGGCCTCACCACGAAGATAACGCTCATGATGGCAGCGCAGCCCGGCTCGTGTGGTCCCGGCCTCACCACGAATATAACGCTCATGATGGCAGCGCAGCCTGGCTCGTGTGGTCCCGGCTTAACCACGAAGATAACGCTCATGATGGCAGCGCAGCCCGGCTCGTGTGGTCCCGGCCTCACCACGAAGATAACGCTCATGATGGCAGCGCAGCCCGGCTCGTATGGTCCCGGCCTCACCATGAAGATAACGCTCTTGATGGCAGCGCAGCCCGGCTCGTGTGATCCCGGCCTCACCATGAAGATAACGCTCTTGATGGCAGCGCAGCCCGGCTCGTGTGATCCCGGCCTCACCACGAAGATAACGCTCATTATGGCATCTCAGCCCGGCTCGTATGGTCCCAGGCTCACCACGAAGATAACGCTCATGAAGGCAGCTCAGCCCGGCTCGTATGGTCCCGGCCTCACCACGAAGATAACGCTCATGAAGGCAGCTCAGCCCGGCTCGTGTGTTCCCGGCTGTGTAAACGTGTGAGCCGTACCCGTCTCCTCACCACGAAGATAACGCTCATGACGGCAGCTCAGCCTGGCTTTTGTGGTCCCGGCCTCACCACGAAGATAACTCTCATGATGGCAGCTCAGCCCGGCTCGTGTGGTCCCGGCTTCACCAGGAAGATAACGCTCATGAAGGCAGCGTAGCCCGGCTCGTGTGGTCCCGGCCTCACCAGGAAGATAACGCTCATGAAGGCAGCGTAGCCCGGCTCGTGTGGTCCCGGCTGTGTAAACGTGTGAGCCGTACCCGTCTCTTCACCCCGAAAATGACCGTGACCGCACTTGACAGGCAGCGTGTTGGCCTGTCAGTCCGCCGCCTTATCGATCTCCCGAACCAAGTTGGAGCGTCACCTCCTCTGCTGCCTCTTCTAACCCTGGTGTTGTTTGTTAACTTGCGATGATGGTTTTTGATTGGATGAGGGGCCCTTTTGGTTTAGTTTTTTTTCTGAAAGGTCGTAATGACCTCTCATTCTTTTCAGTAGTCATCAGCGTCTTTTTGATTGTCCGTTTTGATAAGCCAATGAAGCGAACGCAAAAGTTTTTTTTTATTAGGTGGATCGTTTATTACTCATAAAGAGGCACAAAGGAATGCATTTTGTCTTTTAATCTTAACATTTGATTTTATTTGCTGAACTCCAAGGAATTCCTTTAACCACTCGAATCTCAGCAATTTATGATAATGGTTAATTTTTTACAACACCTACACCAATACCATTAGTTTGAGAATGTCTTAACTAATAAAATAAATAATTTGTTATTTTAAGACTGCGCAACCGCTTTTGAATGATTCTGGTCATTTAATTATCTATTTGGAAACTACATAAATTTTGGGGACCTCCCAAGGTGTTTCCTTTTGGATAAAGAAAGTCATGCATTTATTGGAAGTTTTAAAGTATTAATGGTGAAATTTTATTTGTGAATCGACATTTTTTTCCCCCTCAGCGATTCTCGTGTCGAAGTGTCATTTTTCAACTATTTAAAACCATTAAATATACCAAAATAGTTAATTTAAAAACCACAGTTCTTTGAAAATAAATAAAATATTTGTTTAAGAACTATGACATGTTAATGTTTCAGGTACAAAGCAGTTTTTCGAAAATAAATACACGGATTCCAAAGAGAGTGATTGAGCTGAAGACATTGATTTCAAAAATTTATATTGGATTGATTTCCTTTATTATAAAGAAATGGGCTATATCTATAGCTAGTTATCTTGTTGGTAAATTTAAAAAAAACACTTGATGCATTTGTAAAAGAGTGTGATAATTTATACAACCTATTTTGATATATGCTTACTTTAATATACTTACTCTATGGTAATAATAACTCTAAAGTGCATTGCTGCACTTAAAAAGTTCGCCGCCTATTCCTGAAATATCTTTAATTAAATGCATATGAAATAAAAATATAATATACGACTAAATTTATACTAACGGTCTTCTCGAATACCTTTCGTATTATTCTTTTTAATATAAACATTGCCTATAACACTATATTCCCTCACTGGCAAGAAAGTAACGTAGCCCTTTGGGCTGGCTTTAAAGACAAAACCCTAATCATGGGTATCAAGGTTCAAGCTTTGTGCGCCGTAAGATAACACGTGTATGCAACCAAGCTTGCATTCGTGGGTTGAGGCTAGTCGTTGGAGCCCTTTGTAACTGGAGGATGAAATACTTGTGGCTACGTTTATACAGGGTGGGGAATTTAAAGTGTGAAAAAAGTTTCAAGACATAATTTGTCTGCTTTTGAGGTGGCATCGAATATGGGTTTTTATTTTTATTTGGTCGCCTGATTCAAGGTCATTTTAAAGTCAAATTCGTTATTTTAAAAGGGTTCATGTATTTTCTTATTGCGGAATTTTATCAATCGCAAAAACAAAACAAAAAAAAGCAGATTTTGACTGAAATATTTATTTTTAAACCTTCAATTTTCTAAGATATTTAATAAAACCAAGCATACAAGTCACCTTAGAAATCAAAGGTCGTAAAAAGAAGTTTCTTGGACTTAAGTTGCTTGTATTTAATAATAATACTTAATGTTTTCTACATCTTTAGTGACACATGTCAAAGTCACGTGAACGTTATTAATTTGGTGCTATGCAGTAATAAGCGTGTACAGAAGTGAAACGACATTTAACAATATTTATTGAATGTGTTCAAAATAATGTCCTTAAACCTAATTCCGTAATAAAAAAATACATGTTCCCATTTAAAATAACGTAGTTGACCTTGAAATGACCTTGCATCAGGCAACCAAATAAAAAAATAAAGAACATTTTTCGATTGCCCCTCAAAATCAGACAACTTTTGTCTTGACACTTTTTTTTCTCTAAAATGCATGGTTTCCGAGAAACCAGCTTGTAACACTTTAAATGAACCATCCTGTATATAAAAGGATATTGTTTAAGATAAACTTTTAGAAACAATTTTTGTTGTTGTCAAGAATGTTAACATTTTACTTTTATTATTAGTGTGGTTTTGTAGATACTATCAATACCATATATAATGACCAAAATTAACAACTGCAAATAACATTACCTAACATATAAATACGTGAAACAAGATCCAGTAACTTTTTTTAGCTATCATATCAGGTTCTTTCTTTAAAAACTGGACTACAATTATAGTCTATTTGTATTTGTATTAAAGGACTTGAGTATAGTGCTGTATAGCTTCTCGATTACTCTAATTCCTAATAGATTTTTATTTTATTGAGTAAAGAAGATTTACGTAAATATTAAAAAAAAATTCCTTGGAATATCTCTAGATCTCTGCATATCATGCTAAGATCATTCGACAATAAAAATTTACTGCACAATTTTAATGGTTTTACAGGGATCATTAATAGCGACATAATATACATCTTTAAGCATAAGTTTGCTCAAGACGTAACTAGTTATTAGCAATAATTATTCAACCAATGAAACTTTTGTAATTTAATTTTATCCTTTATTATACGGTTTAAGAACCATTATTCCTAGTAAACAGTGTTGATACAGTGCATTATCCGTGAAAAGTTGCTTTTGAAATTTATATTTACCTTACCAAGCCTCTTCACGACAACACCAAATTCTCTCCTTGCTCCCACCCTCTTAACTTTTTTTTTTCTTCCATAAACCAAACAAAGTTTACAGTGTTAGAATTACCCTCCTATTTTAATTCTTAAAGGTAATTGTGTTAAAAGGTGTTAACTCAATTTACTTCGCCATTAGCACTTGAAGCGGTACACATCCTTAATGGAGTAATTGGGCTCCCCCCCCCTCTCAAGTCCCCTGGAGCTATTCCCCCTCCTCCCTTCCGACACCTTTTCCTTTTATTTTCAGGAGAGACTTTAAAAAGTGCTATTATCTTGGAAGTGTTTGCGATGGCGTTTCTTTTTCATAACAAAATATTAAGAGTCTGCGTCATTCTAACAACACCTTAAAATTAAATTAATTACAAGCACAAACATCAAAACCAAAGAGTGCGGGGGTAAAATGGGAGGAAAGTCCAATTTTAACGCAAATTGAGTTATTGCTGTCAACCGTTATACAATCACGAGATATTTCTAATTTACTTTAAACTATGGTTAAAAGAGGGAAATGCATGTTTAATACCAGCAAACAACGTTGCCACTTTCTTGTTCTCACGTGTTAAATATTCTCTCAAATATTAGACAAGTTTGGCAACGCTGGTTCATCAATGTTGCCAGTAGCTCCTTCGTACCCCAGTACACCGCCTCCAGTTATTACTGAAAGCGAGGAAATTTGGCAACAGTTAACACAGAGAGAACGAAAATAAATATGTTCTGTGTACAAGATCTGTTATTCCCTCGGCGGTGATATTCATAGCAGTAAGTCTTTGGGTGTTGCGGGCTCTTAAGTGGTAGCACCACCAGAGGCTTCCTACAATTAGCATGTTTCAGCCGCACTTTCGACGCTTACTGCCTCCCCCTCTCAACTTCTCACACCCCACCTTAATCTTTTTGTATCTTTGTTACTTCAGATAAAGCACGTCACGTGTTTTTCTCTCTCACCTATAGACTTTTTATAACCGTTCTCTTTTTGTAATAAACTCGCCGCGTCAACTGCAGTTTTTTTCTCGTTGTTTTCTTTTGCTTACCCGAGATCTCTCCACCTTTTCCTAGTTTTCCTCGTGGAAGGTGGGGGCCCCCTGGTTTTGGGTGGTGACTCTGTTACCTCTCTCGTGTTAAGGTGGGTCAATACCAAATGTTGACCTTCATTGTTGGCCTATAACCACTTACAAAATGTCGCCTCGTATTTGAAAAGGGACGAACACATTTAAAAGATTATAAATAGCTACACGCGATTGTGCTTTTTATTCCCCACGGTGTATTACCACCCGTTCAGACTACAAGCATGTAATTAAACTAACGAGATGGGGGTGAGAAATATATAATTTAGATGAAACGTACCTGAATTTATGTGAAGGGGGAAAGAGAAACCACTAAAGAAAAATCTCCCTCAAAACGTACGGTGGAGCTTCGAACTCTGACCTCCCTGATAGCTGTAAATCAGACTGGATAAGCAGCTTGACATTTAGGATGCCCGCATGCCCACTGTTGCAATTGATGTGGGATCCTGACCACAGTATGCCTGTTTTTTTCAAATCGGCAATTAATTTTGGCGTTATATAGGCCTATTTGTAAATAAAGGTTAAGGTACACCACACATACTTTCTCTTTCTTTAATCTTAAACTAGATACATTTATTAAAAACTCGTAAGATTTGTGAAACGAAATAATAAACATTCTACAGAAACATTCCACCAAGGAGGATAAATGAAATAATGTACACTGTTACATAAACATTGAGAAGATAACATATCTATGTCCACTGAAGATCATAACAATTGATTTATATTTCTAATAAGCCTCCATAAATGTATAGGCTTATATATATTTGCTTATAGCTCAGAAACTGCTAGTTTTATAAAAATGTATTTCAATTTTTTTTAAGTTTTCAATACTACCACAACTTGACCATGATAAGTTATTTTGTATCTAAAATAATTGTGGAGACATAATAAAAACTGTAAATTTTTGTGTATGTAAAACTGCCTATGTGAAGTAATGTTTATTATGCTAAACAGTGCCTGTATACAAAATATAGTCAAAACCGTTGAGTTGGATTTTGAGAAAACAGATTTATCCTCTTTTCAACCTTCGATAAACTACCCATAATTTAGCTAATTAGCTATCTAATTCCAGAAGTAGTTTTTCGGAGGAACCTCATGAGAACCCTAGTTACCAAGTTTCAGCCCGTTTGGTAAAATACTGTCGGCTCTAGGCCAAGATACAGACGAGACGGACAGGCAGTATCGCGGGTTCCAGCAAAAACTCTAAACTTACCATCGTACCACTCACGCGCGTGATACGAATATCTAGTTAACTTCCTACATTTTTTGGCAACTCTCTAATTTATAATTATATGACTAAAGATTGTGCTCTAAGTTAATTTTAATTCAATAGGCGATGAAAGTTGATAAATTATGGCGGGGAACGATTATGTTATTAATAATTTTAAATTGAGAAGTTACTCTATTAAAATTAGTACCTAACACCAAATTCTAGAGGAATGCTTTAACTTATTAGTGAAAGAGCTCTGTAGTTTTTTTTAATCATTTGGACATTTTGGGAATAAGGGTTAACGTATTCGCTCCTAGCAATTGTCTTCTGGAAGATCTTTCAAGTATTTTTACGGTAGTTTTTTAATGCCCTGAATTTCTCATCATGTCACTCTCGGATTCGTGCGGAACCAACATGGCGGCAGCTGCTAGCTTATATTTGTCTTCAGCATTGTTGCTTTATTTATTTGAAACCGTTTTTTGAGAGACTTCACTGATGAGTATCACGATATACTTAGAGATTTTCTCTCCACCCCGCCACCCCCTACCCCCCACCCCCCTCCTTATCAACAAAGTAATCACCTGTTTCCAGTTTGACGTTTCAACGGTTCACAAGTTAGTTTTGAGCGTGCTGCAAACATTCTTTTGAAATAAATTGAACTATCAATAATATTAGATTTTACTGTTAAGATTATAGTTAATGCTCTACTTCGATTATCGGCAAAAAAAGGAACTTTTTAGACAGCATATTCTATTTTTATTAGGAAGTACAAGTGAATTGGTCGCACACTTGGTACGTATAGGCCTACCTTACCCCCCTGAAAGGTAGAACTCTTACCTTAACGGGTCACAATGAGTGTATTTTATAAGCGGGGCCATGATGTGATTAGTCAAGGTAAGACTTATACCTTTCAGTGTACAGAGTGCCACTTAAACTAAAGATACAATTTAATATATACACAAAACACTCGTGGATGTTTTAATTATCGGTATAGTATTAATTTACTTTAAATACACGTAAAATAATTCTTAGAAGACAACGACAATTGAGACAAAATATAATAAAGCAGTGACTCCCAACTTTTACCAGATATGAGACCCCCTGAAGCCAATGATAATTGCCGCAGCCCCCCTTATCACCCCTGCCACACGAGGAGAAATATAAACCTAGGTACATGAATAATTTATAGTATTCTATATAATCCATTTCATGTTGATAAAAAATCAGAACTTATATATCACATTTTTTACTAAAATTGGGTTGTTTTAAGGAGTCTGACTTTTTATATTCAACATTAACTTAATACTCACCTAATATGAGGCTGTTTCTCGACATTCAGCTTTCAGATCTCAGGATAAACGGAGGATAATTTCGATCGTAGGTCTGGCCTTACACGAAGCCTGTTTCTATCTAATTTTAATATGTACAAGAGTTGAAAACGTTATCTGACATGAATAAATGCTAGATAATAGTATAAAGTACATTATTACTCTTTTGGAAACACTGAGAGCACGAAGCCTAAAGTCCAACAACGATGTTGAGAGAAAATAGTATCTCCAATGTTAAAGCACTTGGCAATAAGCTGGTCTTCATTAGATTGTCCGCGGACACCTACAGGACTCTTGGGTCTGTGGACTATAGGTTGGAAACTTGTACACTAAATCATTTACAATACTTATATTTTAGAAAGGGGATTGCTAAGTGGGAAATTTAAAGGCATAACTTGACTATTTTAATAAGTCAAGAATTGATTCATTCTGATTATAAATAAATGGTACGGAACTCCGCACGGACTTTCTCGCTCTATTGTTTGAAAATGGAGATATTTACTCAAAACTCGTAATATATACGAAACGAAATAATATACACTAGCAAACCCAAGCATAAATTGCACTATACTTATGTAAAAAATATTTTTGTTGAGTCCCAGTTTTAAATTTTATAATTTTGTTTTTAAAGAATTAATGTCCTCATTTTTATGTTTGAATCAATAAAAAAAGGTCGATGTTGGGTGCACAAGGGTCAACACTTCGTATTAAAATTTCAACTTCCGGTTAAAATTCTCGACATTTTATTAGGTATTGCAAATCTTTATGCCATCGCATTGCTATTACATTCCTTATTTATAAATTTTGACCAATAAAAATGTAAATATTAACTATCGAGTCTAAAATGGATATAGATCATTGTTGTACAAACATTTATCCTAAGAGGTTTAAGGAAAAACCACAAACTTTAAGAAATTTATATGTAATTACTCTATGGCATTTGAGAATTATTGCGTTGAAACTTTAGCATCTCTTTACAAATAAAGCTCACAAAATTGTATTAATATATTTGCCAATATCTCAGAAATTCTTGGATTTATAAAATATATATTTCATATAAAAGTTTTTTTATTTTTAATAGCATTACAACTTTGCAAGTTATTTAATATCTCAAATAGTCGAGGAGATACGGCAGTTTCTGCTTCTGTAAAGTAACTTAAAATTCATTTTCATGGTAAAATGAAAATAGCCACTTTATTTATAATCTTAATCAACACCTAGATACGAATTTTAATCAAAATCTTTAGAATCAATTTTGAGAAAGTTGGTTTTTTTTCTCATTTTGCCCTTTCTTAAACTACTCTTAATTTTCAGTTTAAACAGACACACAGACAGACGTCATTACAAAGAGCACTTTTAAGGGTTTGGGGGTCACGAGACATCGACATCCATCAACATTTCAGGTTAGATTTTCTTTTGCGGTTTCAATACTTTTACCTTTTGTGTTCTAAAAGTTAAAAAATATATTTATTTGCGTATAGCTTGAAAGTTATTGGTTTTATAAAAATATGCTTCTTATAAAATATTTGTATTATAAAGAGACCTACATATTTGTAACGATAAGTAATCTAATATCTCAAAAAGTTTAGGAGATATTATAAAAAAAAAACCATTGGACCGGAGCCCTTAAAGTCATTTTGCCGAAATATTGAGAGAGACCATTTTGTTTGGAATATTTATAAATATTTAGAAATGAAATTGAATCAAAATTGTAAGAGCCGATTTTGAGAAAATCTACTTTTTCTCTTTTTGCGCTTAAGTAAACTACCCTCAATTTTAGTGCTAAATATATCCAATTCAAAAAAACTCTCGGGGCAACCCTAAGAAAGCCCTATACACCAAGTCTTAGCCCGATCGGTAAAATATTTCAGGCTTTAGTTGGAGGTACAGACAGACAAACAGACAGACGTAAAGTCAAAAACAACTTTTTTGGATTCGGGGGGTCATGAAACGTCAAGACTCATCAAAATCTTAAGTTCGATTTTTTGACTATCACTATGCTTTTTCTACCTGTAAGATAGCGAGAAAGTAAAAATATGATTAATTTTAATTATTTATACATATATATATATTATATGGTGTATATAATATATTAACCACATCACATATACATTATATTTTGTTTTTAAACACATTATATATTATTATTACTATTATTATATCTATTTCACGTGATATCGTTGCTATAGCTTACAATATATAGAAATCCATTCTTCGTCAAATAAATCAAATATTTCTTCAGTACAGTCATCGAGTTTAATTTTCTTCAGACGGAGATATAAACAGTTGTTGAATATTTGTTGAGGGTGTCCTGGAATTTAATGACAACTTTTTATCTATATTTAAAATCTTTGGCATCTTATGGCGTTATGCTCATAACAACTGTCCAACCAATGTTAATATCACCAAGTGAAGAAAATTAAATTCTATTTTTGTACTGAAGCAATATTTTTTTTATTTTGCTCTAAAAACTGCAAAAACACTTTTTTTTTGCGTTCTCTACACCCTCATCTAAAGAGATTGTTAAAACCTGGTCATAGACAAGAATATATATCCTCGTATTTGGTATGAGTTCAAAATATAATTCGTAACTTCATTTTGAGAAGTCTGGTGTTTTTTTAATATATCCAGGGCATGAATCTCTCTATTTTTAACGATTTTTTTTTATCATTATCACTGACTTAATGTTAGTTTATTATACACTTTTTATTGGACAGAAAATATTACCAAAAATGCATCAACTTGGGTCAGAGGCTTGACGTATCCATACTATTTTTTAAGTTCACATCGATTGTATGTGGTTTGTTTTATTTTCTTATTTACTAATTTTGCTTTTCAACATTACTAGGCATGACGCAATAAGTATTCAACGTAGCAACCGTGATGCAAAGATAACGTTCCCTCTCTATCCTCCTTTCTTACAGTTCTTGGTCGTGTCTTGTTTCAGTTGAATCTCGTATACTAAAATTCATCTTGCTTTTTATATAATTTTTTTTCTTTTTGCTTGTGTATTAACTTATACAAAATGGTAATTGAAAAACTTTTTTTTATTTTGTAACGACCTACAAGTAACGCTTTCAGACCCAGTTCATCGCTGAACTTATTTCACTTTTATATTAATGTATTTAATAAGTTTTTATACAGTAACTTTTTTTTTATATGATCGAACATTTTAACTACCAGGCGTGTACACAAATTTGTAGTTTCTAGCAAACGCTCATGTGTGAACAAAATGTAGATGAAATCAATTCGTTAAATTAATCTGTTTACAAACTCTTATTCTATCTTTGATTTTATTTCTATATCCATACCGTTTATCAGCATACCCTTAGATAATTTATATTGGGATTGTACGTATCTGACAGCAACAAGAACAATTTTAATGTAATCATACGTTAGATCACATTTTGAGTAGCTGTCACTTTTGATCGATAGTATCAGTGCCAAAATAACAATATAAATATGGTCACATTTCGTCATTTTCGAACTCAAATAGATATTTAAAAAATTCTTTTTAAACCTATTATCGTAACATCACTCCACTATATATAGTGTTTTCTCCCCGATACATTTATGAACTGTAAGTCATTTTTGTTAATACACTAGTATATATTAAATTTCACTATATTAACTTTTAGATTTGGAAATCAAAATCATATGTCACTGGCAGAACTATCTATTTGATTGACTATTTATATATTCTCTTGATATTTTCATTATTTTATTTTATTTACATTTGTTCTTCTCTCTTCACGTATGCTTCTTTTGTAAATTTCTTATATTATTATTATTAGCACCGTATCTTACTACCCGTTCGGGCTATACGCACTTACGCTAATGTGTAATGTTAGAGAGATTGTGAGATGAAATGGAGGACCGACCTACAGTTTAACGTGGAATCCGAACCTTGGGTAAGGCCTGGCATTAAATTTATTATACTCTTTCGCTTTTATTCATCTTAATTGATCAATATTTAAATATGACGGAATGGTCATTATAATTTCACTTATTTATTATACTTCAACTTCTCTTTCCACCTACTCAATCTCAAGTTGTTGCTTTTAGTGTGTTTTCCACCGCTCTGCTTCCGTCCCTTATCATCTTCTTGTCTCGCAAATATCTTTATGTGTTGCAATGTTGTTCCCTCAGCTCACAGCAATACGCAGCCCGATAAAAACCCGGTTCTCATGCTGGATCTTGTTTATCTTTGAGGAAGATAGTTAGACGTATTCCTACGTGAAAGTACCATGGTGCATACAGGACAAGTTGACAATAGTTATTCTTATCAATGGAAGTATTTGTTAACAAAAAAACAAACAAAAAATCTTTATAGCTGCGCAGTGGCAAAAGAGCATAAGCGCATGCGTGGATAGATACAGGAGAGTAATAATTATGGTTGGCAGTTATATTAGGAAGTCAAGAGAGCGCTCGTGGTCTCTTTTCTTTGGCTAAAAAAATGTAGGCCTACATGTGGTTTTGCTTGTTTGGCGTTATGACAGCAGGGCCGCCTAGAGGAGAG
>CABFOV010007154.1:0-30126 GCA_902141375.1 Timema poppense | reverse complement strand
TCTTGACATTTCACCGGGAGTTGTTCTCGAGTATGTGTGTGTTTTTCACCCGCAGGTATATTAAATATTTTAAGGGCACTTGTCCGGTAGTCTGAAGCTTATAAATGTGTTGGATTAAACTAAATTTGAATTTTTCTTTGACTGCAAGAAATAAATTAATGAAAATTTAAATAAGTAACCTGATTATTTGTTTAGTTTAAAAATCCACTATACCATCAACAGATATTTTGGTTCTAGTAATCACCTATATTTAAATTGCCAACACAGTAAAAAAAAATTGTATTACAAGCTCACTTAGATTTATAGTTTGCGAGTGGCCTAAATGAATAAACGCCTCTGTCTGTCACCAACTACAAGTTTGTTAGTAACAATACCTCCAGTACAATGTTTATGTTCCAACCCCCCTTTCCCCAAATCCTCTCAACCCCTCAACATACCACAACAATAATTTGTTTAACATTGCCACTGTTAGCATAAAAAGAGGTAAGCACCCCAACCTTTTGCCATTTTTTTCTGGTGATTCCAAACTTCAAACTTTCAAACCATTCTTGTCATTTTTATACTTTTGTTCAGTCTGATTTTAGATAGGAAGGAAATGTTAATTTTTTTTATAAAAGTTACTAAAAAGATCTTCATATTTTATACGTTAGGTTATGTGATCTGCAGCTGTCACTTATCAGGGATAATTTCATTACCTAAAGAATAATACTAATAATATGTAATCTTTAAATTCAAAAATAACACCTGAACACGAGAATCAAACCAAATGTCCAGGTGCCATTCTTCAATTAAAATAATATGTTATTTAGATGTAGCTACCCACCTCGGTGGCGTAGTTATCTAATACGCTAGTTTTGTGTTGAGCTAGACTGCCGAGGACGGGGAGATCGAGGTTTGAATCTCGCTCGGATGAACTGGGGTGGTTTTTCCTATATGGTTTTCCACTCTCCAAGCAAATGCGGGTTCACTTCTTCTATATTCAACCTTCCCAATTCCTAACCCGTTAGTATAATTGGTAGTTAAGCGTGTAACCCAAATGGGTAGTAAGACTCTGTGCTAAGCAGTAATAAGTACAGATGCAGCTATAACCATACGCAGCAACTATAATAGCTTTGTTATTTAATCCAACAAATAATTTAGTACAATATTATGAATGTCAACCACATAAATATAAGTTTGTGCTTTTTATGAAAATTATTTCCTGCCAGAATGATGGTAAAGTTTGAAATTTACATTTTTCCCACATACGGTACATTAGTTGTGTATGTTTCTGCTATCAGACATGTTTCTAAACCTCTCTTCCCTGTTGAATTCATATCGTCTGCATACCCCCGTCGTGCTGCTCACAACCCTGTTACTCCTCGCACAAAGGTCTGATATTGGCCTTCCTCCCATCCTCCATTGTGGACCTTATCACTCTCCTGGTAAACATGGTGTGTTTTATCATCACCACCATCTGAATAGTTCCACTTAACCACCACAATGTGTGTGGTGGGGGAAGGGGGTTAGCATATGTCTTATATGTCAATATTGAAATAATATAAAGCAATATGATGTGTGTGGCATATCTAAGTGTTGACGGAAACTTTTTTTTTTGTAATGTAGGTACAGTTAGTAAAAACGATGATTTCGTGGGCTTNCACCCAAGCCAAATGGTGGTTTGAGGACCCTATCCCAGACAATTTGTGAAAATTAAATGTTCCTAGAAGTTATTTGAAGTGATATATATTTGGAATAAAATATATAAAAGTCCTCCCTCACCTAAGTTTGTTTGACAGTTTTGATTACCCTAGAAGTTATTTGGAGTGGTCCTCCTTCAACAAATAGTTTTTGAAAATTGGAGGTCTCTATTAGAAGCTGTTTGGAGTTTGGTGGAAAACCTTATTTAAGCTTCATTATTCATGAATTATTACGGAGGGGAGTAAAATAAATCTTAATGGGGCAAATTCTTTCCAGATGGGGAAATGTTTTCTCCTCACCCATCCCTTAGGTCAACGTCTCCTCGCCCCACAATGACCTGTACACCACCACTCTTATTGATGAAAAGTATTTACAGAGTCCCACTATAGACAGTTTAGGTCATCTCAATTCTGTTTAGATCTTTTGAGAGAAAAACTTATAAGTCACTGCAGTCATGGAACAACTCTTATTCATTCAAATATGTTCAATAAAGCTTGACTAGATTCTCTTACTTAATTCAAAGCTTAGTATTATTTACACAACTTTGAAGATTTAACTCACTTATCTATAAACTTGGTAATGCAAAGGAAACAAAAATGTATCTTTAGTCTTTGAAACTGTGAAGAATGGTATCATGTTTCAACATACATCTTATCTTGGGCACACAAAAAAACAGTTCCTGAACGTTTTCTTTTTCCTTATTTGGCTGTTTGGGGTGACCAAAACAATCCCCTCCTTCCCCCTCAGCTACTGGCCGAATTTTGTTTAACTTTGTTTAAGAAAGAGGTAGAATGAAGTTTCCAAAATAATGTTTTATGTTTCAGAAAAGCTTGCCGAAGCAACGCGTAAATTTGCAACTCTTCAAAATGAGCTGCAAATCTCATTGGCCAACAGGGCATCCGCCAAGAACAAGAATCAAGGAAAGCCACGGATACAGACTCGTAAACTTCAGGAAATTAAGTTAGCTTTCAGTGAATTCTACTTGAGTCTCATCCTTCTTCAGAACTATCAGAACCTCAATTTTACAGGCTTCAGGAAGATACTGAAAAAGCATGACAAGGTAAAAATGTGTTAACTGGTTTTTTTAGTAAGGTTCTAATTATGTTGATGATCTTTCAAAATATTTACAACTTACTTTAAGTGACACAGAAAGAAGGATGGTAAAATCACATTAAGAATTACAATAGTGGAAACCCTTCCACTGTACTGCCTGGGTAAGAGATAAGCAATTGCCTAGAACTTTTATGGTGAGCCTCTCCCCTGATAAGGCATTAAACAGTTTTGTTAATTTAATAATTGATATAAAGGTGAGTATGACTTAACAACAATATTAAAATTCTGTTATGTGAGTCAATATTTAGATCACACACACACACACACACACACCCATAATTGTTGTTACTGTTCTGCATTCCATTAGCATATGGGGAGTCGCATGTATTTCTGACACAAACTACCTATTGCTATAGAATAGGGGTAGTAACAAAATGTAACCTTAAAATCTTAAGCGACGTCCAGAATATCGAGCCAAACCTAAGCCAAAACACATCGCGAGTGTGAACATAGTTTGTAGATTGTCCATTGCGTGTTGTCAGAATGCTTTCAGCTACCCATTGAATGTCGGTATTTCGACAAAACATCAAAGGATGTTACAAGGCTCGGGTTATATAACTCATTGGACGGCACTTCGGTCTGAATCTCGAACCATCCACGTGTAACTTAATATTTTTATTTATATCTTAGTAAAACATGGTCAACAGAGTAACGGGGGCACTATATTTTTGCACTTTAGGCCCAATTAATTAGAGGGTCCAAATCACTTGGAGACTGAAGAATGTTTGGCCTTAATTAATAAAGTTTGAACATAACTATGTTAGAGATTTTCAAGGAAGTAGGCAGTACTTATTGGTCTACAATGGTGACATTTCATTTTAAAAATATATTCAAGTAAGTTGTTAAAAATAAAATAAAAATTTATAAGATTTATATTGCTTGGAAGTCAATTTTTATATAAAGCAAGTGCAATTTAATCTTAGGGGGGAAAAAATTATTTCACTGATATAATATATACATAATTAACATTCAAAGCAAGAATAAAACATCATTTAATTCATATAAAAATCTGAATTAGGTTTTTACATACATACATACATACATACATACATACATGCATATATACCTAATCACGCCATTTCCTTGCGGAGTAGGCAAGCAACTAGGCATATTGATCAAAAACAACAACTCTGTACTTAATCTATTCTCACTAACTTTCTCCACACTTCCCTATCCTTGCATATTCCCTTTGCTTCAACAACATCCATACACTAAGTCATGCATGCTCTTTTATTCTTAAAACTCTTAGTGGTTCTCTTTTTCCCACATTCATCTATAGCATTTAGTCACCTCTTACATGGCCTACCCCTTCCTTTTGATCCACACACTCTCTACCTTCATATATTTGCTTTGTCACTCGATCCAAATTCATCCTCTCAACATGCCGAAACCAACATAAGATGCTTATTTCATATTAACCTATAGAATTCCATTTCAAACTGCACTCCTTCAGCACCATATATATGTTAATCAGGTTTTGAATATAAAAATATTGATAAACAAATTAATAAAATGAATTATTGCCTAATGGCTTGGAAATGTATAGTAAGACAGTGTAGAAATACTGTACAATAATGTAAAGTAAGGGGTGGTGAAGGAAGCCAACCTGAAAGGATACCTAGATAGATTAGGCCTAGATAGGAAGAAACACACGTCTTTCTTTCTCCATTTCTTCTTACACTTTTAACACTTCACACTTCTACATATTATTTCAAGTTCTTTAAGCATATAATTCCATATAATATCTTTCTTTATGTTTTATTTGTTTTATATGTGTCTCTTTATATGAAAAAGTAATATTTCGAAAATTATAACAATGTGTAATTGTGGAAGTGTGAAGAAGAATAAGTGTTACAAGAAATGAAGAAAGAGGTGTGTTTTTTCTTATTTTGACCAAACCTATCATTTCAAGTTGGCTTCCTTCAGCTATAGTTTACTTTAAATTATTGTACAATGATAAACCAATTAACTTATTAATTAAATCTATTAATAAATAAATAAATATTTTTATTACTTGTACTTACTATGATGTAAAATTTAAGATTTCTTCATTACTAATTTAATTAATTTAATATTTAAAAAAATATTTGATGGCATTAAAGTTGCATCTTACTAACATATAGTGGCATTTTTTTTAAGCAGACACATTTGT
The DNA here is from genome assembly GCA_902141375.1 of Timema poppense. Classification (NCBI taxonomy): domain Eukaryota; kingdom Metazoa; phylum Arthropoda; class Insecta; order Phasmatodea; family Timematidae; genus Timema; species Timema poppense. The sequence goes on along the minus strand of CABFOV010007154.1, from coordinate 25,181 downwards.
TTTTAATTAAACTAGATATGTAAATGAAGCTGGTAACATGTGTTGACATTCTCATTCGTGACAAAACCACTTGAGCTCTATTTATTCCAACGTTTATCTGACAGCTCCTATCAGTGGACACTGGCGCTAAATGGAGGGTAGAACATGTGGAGGCCTCTCACATATACACAAACAAGGACATTGATCGGCTGATCCACGAGACGGAGGGGACAGTCACTCAGGAACTGGAAGGGGGGGACAGACAAAAAGCTATGAAGAGGCTACGTGTCCCGCCCTTAAACGAGCAGCAGAGCCCTTGGACAACCTTCAAGGTGGGACTGTTCTCAGGGTCCTTCATCGTTTTATTTCTCGCCGTTGTGCTCTCGGGTGAGTAAATTATAAACTAGTCCGACACTTTAGCTCAGTCGGTAGCATGTCTATTACTGAGCTAAGAGTTTCAGGTTTGATTCCCAAAGTGGCCAAAAAATATATCAATGGTGAAATGTGGGTTTCCTCTTTCACAATGATTATTTAATGGCTGTTGTGTCTGTTATGGATTTTAGTAAGTGTATAAGTCGTATACTTAAATAATCAGTTGGTTCAGAAAGAGCATGTTAAGCACCCCAAATAATAATAATAATAATAATAATGTTAATGTTGGATTAAATAACTAGGTATTATAGGTATTTCTTAATTATGACTATTGAGTGTAAAGTAAATATAGAATATTATTGTTTGAAAAATATAATCAACTTTTATTGAAAATCTATTTTCCCCGCAGTTTACTTCACCGTGTAATTATATATTTACAGCAATATTCCACGAAGGAGGGGTAAACAGCCTGAAAGTAGCCTTCAGCCTCTATCGTGGTCCTCTCCTACTAATAATCTTCGTCTTCCTGATGGGAGTGAATGTGTATGGATGGCGTTCATCAGGCGTGAACCATGTCCTGATCTTTGAGCTGGACCCGCGCAACCATTTGTCTGAGCAACATCTCATGGAGATGGCCGCCATCTTTGGTGTCATATGGACCCTGAGTCTACTGAGTTTCCTGTACAGTAGTTCTCTTAGCATCCCCCCATTTGCCAACCCTCTTGCACTCACCATAATCATGGTCGTCTTTCTAGTCAACCCTTTCAAAACGTTCCGCTATGAGGCACGCTTTTGGACCCTCAGAGTCATTGTAAGTATTTTAAAACTAGAATGAGCAAGTTACTTTTTACTGTAGTGCAATTAATACTACTCATAACTTTTTGGGGATAAAATAACATTCGTCAGTTTAAAATATCACATCAAAACAAACTAATCTTATTTTTTATTGGTGATTACCATTTTTTAAGCCTATTCAACCTTTCAAAATTTTGAATCCAACTCCGAATCTTAAAAGGATTCAGATTCGATTCAAAATTTTGAATCTTAATATTGGAAGATTCGAATTCGATTCCAAAATTTCAAATCTCAATAAATCTTAGATTCAGATTTATTGGTCTTAGCTCAAAATTTGAATCTATAACTAATAACTAATACTTACTTAACAAAGTAATATAATTAGTCCAGACACCATTTGTTTGGTAAAGTGAAGAGAAAAATTAAGTTGAGTTCCAGGTTGTAAAGAAATCCCGTGAGACAATTGTTTGTGACAGTGAATTCAATTTTTCACTTTTTATTATTAGTGCTATTTATTACTTTTTTTAAATAAATAACTAAATGTGCTTAAAGTAGACCTATTTATCCAAAAAAAATTGAAATGTTTTATTATTGAATTGGATTCGGAAACTTAACATAGTAAAAGATTCAACCCAGATTTTGATTTAAAATATTACAATAGTAAGACTAAACTAAATTATTTGATTCAGATATGAACTTATTTTAAAAATAAAATATTCAATCCATTTTTTTTATAAGCATTGGACTGTACTAGGATTCAATTTGATAGAATAAATGTTAAGCATGAGGCTCGGTTCACATTCGATTTGAGTAAGTTAGCCAATATTCAGATTCGATCCAAAATTGAAAATGATGGATTCACACAGGGTTACCACGCTTTGCATAGGCTCATAATTTCTCAAATTTGTACGCCTTGCCAGTCCGTTTTTCCTATATTTGATGTATGCGCACCATACGCACATTTTAAATGTGAATAGGGGTAATTAAAATTGTCATGCCATAATATATATAATATAATATAATATATAATGGCAATAATAAAAAAAGTTAAAATTGGTTGAAAAATGATACTTTGACTTAAAAATCAAACCTGGGAGCTTTGGTTTAGCGCTCCAATGCTATACCCCTGAGCTATCCAGGATCCGTCTTGTGCTCAGGGTTATCCTTCTCTCATAGCTTAGGCTGAGTCTGTGATGGATGTATGGAATCGTCAGCTACATTTGATGACCAATAGTATTGCAAGCTATCAGATATCATAGCTTTCTGCGACTCAGAAGGGCTGGTATGTTGCTCAAATATAGCTAATATTCCACACATCCATCACAGACTCAGCCTTAAGCTATGAGTGAAGGATAACCCTGAACAAGGGACGAGTCCCGGATATCTCAGTGGTAGAGTATTGGCGCGCTAAGCCAAAGGTCCTGGGTTTGATTCTCGTGTCTAAATGTTATTTTTTAACCGATTTAAATTAAATGAATTGTGGTATTTTCTATAAGGAAAGTGCTGCGGTTACAATGATTTGCAAGCGGTGTGTTGATGTTCATTAGTAATAAACCAGCTAGATTTAATTACTCCATATCTTAATCCTTTGTTGTGATACAAATTCAGTGAATTAAGAGTTCATAGTTGAAATTCTCACATTAAACATCAAACTTTGGGTTAATATGTTTGTGAAAATAATTTTTCCAGGGTAGAATAATCACCGCACCGTTTTTTCGTGTGGGATTTGCCGACTTCTGGCTGGCCGATCAACTAAACAGTCTAGTCAATGCATTGTTGGACTTTCAGTTCCTCATCTGCTTTTATATCACCAGTGATGATTGGCTGGAAGTTGGAGGTATGTTTCAAATGTTGTGAAAACGAAAGTATATAAATACTTGTTTTAGCCATATTTTAATTAACAATATTTGTACTATGACAGGTCTAGCAAGCCGGTAGTGGTAAATATATGACTTGAATAAAGAACTGACCCGGACCACAGGCTCGAAACAGTAATGGGTGTAAAAAAAATTGTCTCTTATTACCAGGTTTTAAATGGGGTGTTGGCCACTTTATTTTTATTAATTTTTTTCAAGATAACAATAATTTGTTGTGAATATTTTCAAAAAAATTGGCACCTGAACTGGTCATTCTGTGGACCTATAATGTCTAATGTGCAGCCTTTCCACATGAAAAACTTGTTGAATCAGCATACTTTCCCAGACAGCAAACTATATAGTGTTTGAAGCCATAAAACTGGCAATTGAAATCAAATAAAAGTAATTCTAAATGTTCTTTACCATTTAGATAAACGGTTCGGTGCACCGCACAGACTTTCTTGCTCCTTTACCTAACAATAGACATTTATTTAAATCTTGTAAGATATGTGAAACAAAATAACAGACATTGTTGCATAAACACTCCAACAAAGAACATAAATTAAATAATTTACAATGTTACAGAAACATTGATAGAACATCTCTGTCAACCAATGAACTTCAATTTATGTTTTCAAAGAGCTCCATGAAAGTATACAGATATACCTATATTTGCTTATAACTCAAAAACTATAGGTTTTATAAAAATATATTCCAAATAAAATATTTTTATTTGTAATAGTTCTACAACCTTATAATAATTTTTACTTACATAAAGTACTCTTTGTGTAATTTTCATGGAGAAATGAGAATTTATATTTTGGTTGTAGTGTTAAACAGTGGCTAGGTACAAAATTTAGTCAATGTTATTAAAGCCGATTTTAATGTTTGCTTTTCTTTAACTAACCTTAATTTCTGATTGAATATCGTATCTAATTCCAAAAACTCTACATGAGATTATTTTTTAAATCCATTACTGTTTCCAGGCCACGAACAAATAAAATACTCAATTTATGTTAAATTATTGCCATTCTGCGGTGTTATATACATTACAAATTAATATTCATATGGAAAAAACCCAAAGTACTGCAGTTGATTTGAATGCTTGATTTATCAAATTAGAATGAAATATTACTCGGTAATTATAAAATTAAACATTTAAAAAAATATTTTAACCCATAAAGTTTTATAAATAACAACAATACAATTTTTCTTTTTCAAACCTAAAACAATTAACAAAATATATTCAGCCTTAGGTTCAGCTTCAAGAATATATATTCAATTCAAGTTTACTTTGAATTCAAAAAGTGGACTTAGAACACCCTTACTTTATAGTATAGATTAAATGTTTTTAATAACTTCTCATGGATTACCTGATGTATGAAACACTGTTACAACAATATATGATGGCCATGTCAATGTTATCCATCAGATACATCCCAGTGCTCAAGCAAATCCTACATCGTCAGGCCGATAGTGAACTGTCTGCCAGCTTGGTTCAGGTTCGCCCAATGTCTTCGGAGATATCGGGACTCCAAGGAAGCCTTCCCTCATCTTGCTAATGCTGGCAAATACTCCACTACGTTTGCTGTAGTCATCTTCTCTACACTCAGAGCTGTGAACGCAGGTACGCACAGTCGGTTTATCACACGCCGTCCGTCATTTTGGATCCCTCGGTACAGGTTTGGGTTTAACAAGGCTTGGTTCACATGCTGTGTGTAATATTTTTAAGGAGTCATGTCTTCAAACATTACCTGGGAGATTTCGACATATAACGTTGGTCTAAATATTAGTGGATTCGCCAAAGTTTTTAGTTTAATAAAGTTGATCTGCAGCCATTGTGTAGATGACCACTGTAAATGGTATCAAAAAGAAAATAAAGCATAAATTATTCATTTGGGGAAAAATTGCATCAAGATTCTTATTCTTATTAAGTTTATTGCATCAAAATACATGTTTAACTAACTAGTCAAGTTATGTTATTTGCTACTTACAATTATTTTTATGTTACATATATTTTAATCCTACACTCCTAACAACCTTTCTTTCATAAGTAAATAGTTTTGATAATTACATTTCAGTTCATTTGGAATAGTTTATTTTATTATTATTTATATATATGTTGTAAGCCTTGGTTTGTTTAGTTAGGAACCACACTACTGCTATCTAGGTTGTGCAAGTTAAACTAGTTCCTGTAAATATGGGGCTTGGGTGACATTACAATAAAGTGTTGGTTTTATCTAGTTCAATCCCTATGTGTGGAAGAAGGTGCAGGAAAGGTTGATAGAAAACATATAAAAGGGAACAAATATAATAAGGCCTTTACAATGAAAATAATAACACAGTTCACACTTTTACATTGTTAAACGCTGGACTGGACAAATAGATAATGGCTGCCTCTTAAAGAAAATCGATTTTTACTGCCCGATTCCTCAAGCTAGATTTAATTCTATCAGAACTCATCAGGAGGGAGTGTGAAACATCTAATGTAACTTCCCTAAAGAGGGGGAGAAAAAATAAATTTGTTTAGAATGACAGGACAATTAGAGAGAAACATATAAAAGGAACAAATAACATAAAAGACAAACACAGTAAATGGGCATTGGATGTGAATATATATCTCGTTAAGGAAAAACCTCTTTTCGGCGTTTTGAGGTACTTTGTATGTATATTTGTATACGAAGGTACAGGAAAGGTGTATATAAAACACATAAGACTTAAAAGATGTTTGTTCCCTTTTGTGTGTTTTCTATCTGCCTTTCCTGTACCTTCTTAAAAATCTCTATGGTACCTACAGTAGCCCCGTGGCTTCTTTGGTGCTGACTGACAGCTCACAGCTGACTTCTGACAGTCAACATTTAGGTATATACCTAAATTTTGACTGTCAGAAGTGACAGCTGCTAAACACATGTTTTTACAGATCATTTGGTCTGGCGTAGGTATACATAATTTGGTCTGGTAACGTTTCAAAGCTGTCAGTCAGCACCAAAGAAGCCATGGAGCTACTGTATGTGGATAATTCCGATTGAAAAACAGTAAAATCAAATAAACAATTAATGTGTTATTAAAGCTATTAAACAAGGAAAGTTTTTTCATCACAAAATACACTATTTCTAAAAAGTTGCTCTTTCAGGACACTTATTGCACTAGTAGAATGTAATGTACTATGTTGTGTATTTTAGTGCGTTTTTTAATAAATAGTAAAGTCAATAAATTGTCTAATGAAACAGTATTTTTGAAATCATATCAGTAAACCTTCCCAGTTATAAGTGCCTGTACGCATATAAATGAGGTCACACTATTTATCTTGATAAACAAGCGTCTGTTGAAACAGCATTTTTGAAATAATATTAGTTAGCTTTCTTGGCTACTATAAGTACCTACAAACATATAAATACTGTCACACTATTTAACTTGATAAAAAAAAGTGTTTTATAGCGAATGACATGTATATATTGGTAATCCCTACTTTCTATGTTTGTGAAAGGTTTAAGAAATTGCAGACAAGAAAAACAAACAAAATAACAATTTGAATGTAAACATTATTTTGAACAGATAAGTATGAGAGCAAATACGACAACCCATACTTCTACCTGTGGATTCTTGCGGCAGTTGTCAGCACATTGTATGCTTACACATGGGATATTAAGATGGATTGGGGGTTGTTAGATACCTCTGCCACTGAAAATAAGCTATTGCGAGAGGAAACTGTTTACTCTTCGCCTGTAAGTATACAACATAGGTAATCAAAACTTACCAAGTAATAATTTACTCTATAACAAGTGAATGTATTTTTCTAAAAGCAAATATAGATTTTAATTACTCAGGTATTTTCTCTGTCTGACAAATTAGATTGTATAACTTGCAAATATAGGTCTGCGTAGTTTCAAAAACACAACTAACTCAGCGGGTTTAAGCCAGCTTTCATTTTCTGTTGTTTTTTAATTTGGTGTTTATCAACACTGTTTGTTTGAACTGTTAATGTTGGAAAGTTTAAACACTCCTATAGCATTAAAATTATTATTTGGAATTGATGATTGCAACTCACAAATATTCATATAAATATGTGATCATGTTTAAATTTTCATCATATGTGTATATAAAAAGTATATTAAGCAAAATATAATATAATATGTAATAAATAAAATGAAAGAATTGTAGAAAAATAATGCACAAATATGTGCTTTATTTTTTTACAACTATTCTATAATGTTATTAATCACATATTTAAACCATCATCATGATTGACTATGACCAACCCTTGGCCGGGTCAGTTTCCCTCCATCTTCCTCCTTCATTTGCTTTTATTCTTATTCTATCACGCGCTTACTTGCTGTCATCTGCTTCTTCCATCTCTTTCCTGGTCTCCCTTGCAGTTTTTTTTAGCTCCAAACTTCATTTCCATCATTCTCCTTGGGAATATTTCCTTTCCCAATCTTATTACATGACCATACCATCTTAACCTTTTTTTCTCTACAATCTCATGTATTCTTTTTATCCCAACAATTACCCGGACAACTTTATACCTAATCCTGTTTCTCCTTGTGATAGCTAACAAGCTTTTAAAAAACGTCATTCTCATAGCCTCCACTTTCCTGGTATCTCTTACATCCAATGTCTGTGTTTCTGCTGAATATGCAAATATGGGTACGTATACTGTTTCCTTACACTTCGGGCAAAATATTTATAATATCCAAAATTAAGGTGTAAAGATGTACATACAACAAATGTATAAAGTTGTAATTATTTTTCAGGCATTTTATTACTTCGCCATGATAGAAGATATAATTTTACGGCTCATGTGGGCGATATCTTATATACTGACAGAAAATGAATATATCAGCAGTGATATTATGACTTCTTTAAGCTCTTTTCTGGAAGTATTCAGGTAAATTACTGTATGATTTTTATTGCAGCTAACTTACTTGTCTGAAGTAAATAAGTTACTGTAGCCTAAATCAAAACAAATGCAATACATATATTATTTTTATTAGAGAAACCGTCCTGTTTGGCTCTAGCAACATTGTACTTAAAGTAGGGAAGAGCGTGTAGTCATTTTTCACTTTAAGTCAAGTTCGAATTAAGTTTTAACAGCTATTAAAAATCGACTTGGATTTGAACTTTGAGTTCTTGCACATCCTTGAGTCAAAGTGAATCTCTCAATTGCAATTTGAACATTAATTAAGGAAGGAATATTATTTATTGTATATGTATTTTTTTGTATTGTAGAAGGTTTGTGTGGAACTTCTTTCGATTGGAGAACGAACACTTAAACAACTGTGGTAAATTTCGAGCGGTGCGAGACATCTCGGTGGCCCCATTAGACTCCTCTGACCAGACTCAAATACTGCGTATGATGGATGAAGATAATGGGGTAGTGAACCGGAGAAGAAAGAGGGCTGGGAAAAAAAACAAGGATGATAAACAAGTACTGATGAGTGAGGAGTCCATTCAAGAAATCGATGAGATTAACTAGGGAAGGAACAATCAACGAAGATCTATCATTCAAACATTCCTCTTCCCAACAGGGATAAAGGATCTGAAGAGAGAAGAGTGGAAAGTAAAAGAGAGGCCAAGTCAGGGATGGGAATCCCGTAGCTTTTTGAGGTGTTTGGTGCAGTATTTTCATACTGTCTTATAAAATTATTTATTTTCATTGTTTGAAAATTATACATTCTCAAAAGTTACTTAGTTAAAAAAATTGTGATATTTTAAGCACAATGTTAAAAGAAAATCGTTCATATCAAGCTATCTGTGGTTGGTGCACTATCATATTAATTTGTCAGTAGAGACCACAAAAAAGCATAGGCCAGAAAATCGTTTGTTTATGGGTTATGACAGATCTTGGCAAAATTTACTGTACAGTTGATCCATGATGGTTGGAGTGATTGTAACTGATACCTAACAGCATAATTATTTAAAAAGTATAATATTCACCACTTGTATCTTCTTATAACTAGCCACCAAAATGAATAGAGGTTTTTTTATAACTTAGAGAAAAAGACATACAAAATATTAGTTTCGAAATAAAACTTTTTATTTTGTAAACATATGAACATGAACACAACCAAAGACTCTTCATAATTATGATATCAGCAACCACGCTCATTTCATCCAGTTTGTCATCTCAATTTGTAGAGAAAACAAAGCCTTTTATAAGCATTGGTGCAAAAATCATTTTTAAGTGAACCACAAAAAGTAAACATTCAAACGATTATTTTCATAAGTTTGTGTTTCAATAAAGTAAAAACGCTTGAAAAAAACTAAATAACATATTGTTTTTTGTGAAAGTTTTTGATTGCCAAAAGTGGTGACCTGGCAGTCTAGGGGTAGGTGTCAGACTTCTATGCTGGCGGCCGGGGTTCAATCCTCGGTCCTGGCAAAGATTTATCTGATTACCAAACCCTTCCTTCACCTCTGACAAGACATCTTGTGAATGTGTGGAATGCCAGGCCTCCACCGTGGTTCGGATTCCACGTTAAACTGTAGGTCCTTCATTTCATCTCACAACCACCCTACCATTACACATTAGTGTAAGTGTGTATAACCCGAACGGGTAGTAAGATGTGGTGCTAATAATAATAATGATTGCCAAAAGTGAAAGTAGCTGAACATATGTCCTTGCCGAGTGTATGTTTTGGCGAATGGATTAATGTCGGTAGCCCTGGTAACTTTTGCTAGTTGTCAGTTACCTACACCCTAGTGGTGAATGTACTGTACATAAAGTGTGTGGCCTTATGAGAGATCAGTGAAGTGACATGCAAACTTTCAATGCGGAAAGGTTCACACCTGGACTAGGTGTATGACTGTTGGTAGACTCTATAGCAATAGTTATTTTTAACATTCAAGAACAGGAGTTTGATCTACAGTTTCCCCAAAGTGCCCAATTTTAACCTAAGTTAATGGAAAGCATGTGTCTAAAGGCTTATTTAACTTAGCTCCTTAGCCACTAATTTGGAATATGCACTGAGGTAAAGCATTTGGTCCAAATTTGAATAGTATTACTTTTACAACTATACTAATAGAAATAATATATGATTTGAAGAATTATTGTAACATTGCTAAGTACTATAAACTTAAAGGAGATTTATGAATTTCATAAAAATAATATAGTTAGTATGTGTCAGGTATCCTGTCTGGCATTAGCAAGAAAATGTAAAGGATAGCCAGCACATTTGTATGGGTAGAAGAAATTGTTGATGCAAAAGACAATAACAAAAAAAAAGTGTTTGCCTTCTTCAGTAGTCTATAACAGACCAACTGTTGAAAAATACTGATATATTTTCCAAGACTTATTAGTTGACATGCATTCCAATTGGTGGATGAGGTTTATAGAATAAAATGTACAGTGGTCTTATCTAGAGTAGTTTATTTTAGTCGTGTTGCTGAAGAATTAGTTTGTTAATTTGTTCATGATTCAGGTTTTGCAGTGGGTACAGTTTTAGGGAAATGAGCCTGAAACTCTATTAAGTAGTATAGTACGCAGATTAGACAGGTATTTATAGGCCTGGCTTAGACATATACTGCCGGTTTTGGTGACAATTATAACTACAGAGGTTCATGGAATTGAATAATCACTATATCTTTTGTGTGCTGTATAAATGGATTAGTATATTGAATGATACAGTTACAAGTTTTATAACACAGCGACCAGTGTACGCACATGGTTTTAACAGAACAGGAAGTGTCTAGAGCACTAGTCAAAGATGCAAGTAATAGGCCTAACGCACACATAAAAGGGGTGGAAACACTTGGAACAAATAATTCAAATATGACTATGTTTTTATTCACACAGTTTTCTCACTGATGAAGAATAAATCTATTATTCCACCACAGTTTCGAGTCTAAGTAATTTATAGATAGTAGATAGCACATATTCTCAACATTCATGATTAAATCACTTACTAATGTTCTTGCTATTTGCCCAGCAATCCTTATTGGTGAAACATTTGGTCAAAGACTAGAAATAATAAAAGTTTCCAACAGTTCCAATAAATTGAGTTTAATTGTTAATTTGGTTAGGGTTCACACTGTGTGTCTCTCTAACCAATGCATAACCCTTGTATCTACCACACAACTTCATCCTTGACAATACAGCAATGAAATTAGACGGTCGTATTACCGACTTGTCGAGCACTAGATGAACATGTAAAGTTTAGAGATTGGATGTTTCCCGTGGCCAATCACACCAGTCACAAAAGGTAGATCAAAGCCTGCCCCAACCTCTAATGTAGCATGACGCAACCACAGGGTCGATCAGAGCTCTCTACACGATACATCAACACACACAACACAATAAACCCCTAGGACAGCAAAGTGATGCGCTTCAATTATTACACTGGTGGACTTTTACTATTCAAGATACAATATATTTTTATAATTCCATGTGTCCAGCATTATGTTACGACTTATTTTGGGATATGGTGAATACTAATAAAATCATGACTCAGTACATAATATATTGACCGATGTTTTTTGAGCATTTTCACAATTAATCATAAGAGACTGTCTAAAATTCTTTTTTTAATATAATATTGTAATAATTTTCAATGCTCTACTGCAGCGGTTCCCAAACTTTCTTGACTCACGAACCCCTTTCACAAACATCTGAACTGCACAAACCCCCTGGTAAATATTCATAGCCACTCATTTAATTTTATAGCTAATTTTTATGAAATTTAGTTATTAATTGTAATCAAAATGTTTATTACCTTTAAATTAACCTACTATAGCTTGGTAGGTACTTTGGGATACCCCACCAAATATATTGGAACTATATTGAAACTACTTTAGTAAAAGTTCAAATAATTACACATTTATTTAAAAAATTAAAACTGAGATTAAATAAGCAAAGTACTGTGGTAACATTTTTTTATCTTTACTGTCACAATATTATCACATTTCACGTGTTTTTTTAGAGTGGTACTGGAAATTGCTGCATTGGCATAACTGAAATACCCTCCTTTAATCACAAAATTCCATACCAATTTAAGATTCAAAATTGTTAACAAGTTTTAACAGCTACTCACCTCTTCACGTGACTTAGCGAGAAGGATGCTCTTTCTTTGGATGGCACAGAGCTTTAAAGTCAGGAACCACAGACACTTTCAGCATTGAGTCTGTATCTGTATTTATTTTTTAAATAAGCATATGAAGAAAAAGTTTCTCGCTCAAATACATAGAAGAAAATAAGCTGTAATAGCCTTATTCTCTAACAAAGAGAACTTCTCCTTTAAACTTAACCACAAACCAATTAATGAAAAAGATGTATAACTTTTCTTTAGTTTAAAATCAGTGGAAATTTCAAGGACCTGCTTTTTTTCACTCATGCTTAATGTGTAGGATTTCAAAAATACTGCTTCTTCCAGGGGATTGCAAATCCAATTGTTATTATTGGACATGCCTGGGAAATCCTACTCTTTGAAGCTATTTCCAAGTCCCTTCAAGTGTTCTATAACTATGTTCTTTACATTTTCATCCAAAGAAAGCTTATTTTCTACCATGAAGTCGTGAAAGGTATCAAAGCACTCTGTTTGATTTATAATTAAACCCATTTCTTAAATGAACAATTTGATACGTTCTTGCACAGTAAAAACGTTAATATTTGACCCCTGAAGAGAGAGGTTTAAACTGTTCGTTTTTGAGAAAATGTCTGCCAAATAGGCTAAAGCCTTGAATCACATTTGATCTTGCACGCACTTTGTTTTGTGAAAGGGATGGTTGGTAGGAAAAACGAAAACTTTGTGTTTAAGTTCAAACAATCTTGTAAGAGTTCTACCTCTAAATAACCACCTGACTTCAGTGTGAAACGATAAACAGTTGTTAGTGCTTTCCCTTTCCTCACAAAGTACGGCAGAAATCCACCATTACAGAAATATTTTGGCGAACCCTTTGGAAGATTTTGCGAACCACAGTTTGGGAACCACTGCTCTAATGTACACAAACAAAATATATTAAAAACAATATTTCCATAAGCATAATTTTATGAGCATTCCAAAATAAAACCTTTTGATAATGTCCTAAAGATGTAAGAATTAGACTTGTGTTATGTTTTTAATCAAATGTCACCCGAAGCTGGGATGTAAGAAATAGACCGCTAGCACATTAATTAATGGAGATATTCCATGCATGACTTGACTTTGTTAGTGCTTTGTATCTAAATAAAGTGTGCATTATATTAGATTTAAAAAATAATCCATGGTGTTAGTCCACAAGCGAGCTATACTAACAAAGCGGCCACCGCCATTAGCATTGATAGTGCCAACATTTGCAGATAAAAGGTGTCATGTGGTTAGCACAATCCCTCCGGCCATTAATCTCAATTCTCTAAACATGAGCTGCTATTTCCTTATGTCCTCGTGAGACTCACTACTTCACAGGTAAAGTTCGGAAATGCCGGGGATTGAACCAGGGACCTTAAGATCTGTAGAAAAGAACTCTGAACAAAAGGCCACAGAGGCAGTTGTATTATATTACATAGTTTTCATAAATTTAAAACTAAATTAATTTTCATCAATATATTTGAAATACTCTCACTCCAGTATTATATTTAGTAACACGTCAGGGTTTGGAGTTGATGGAAAGACACATAAGTACTATGCTAGCATGTCTTCACTCATTATTAAAGATGGGTTGAATCGGAATCATAAATTTTCTTTTGAATCTAGAATCTCAATTCTAATCCTCGAATATTTAAAAATATGCAACTTCATCTCCAGTGAAAGTATTTAAAATTTAATTTTAATAAGTATTTTAAGACCTTGGGACCACTGAAAAATGTTATTTTGTTTGTTATGTTTATTTCATCATAGACGACAAAGAAAACACTTTTCCCGTAATTTAATTATATTAATACAATTTGGTCCTTTTTTGTGATTTTGTTAATCTCCAAACTAACTAACTAACTAACTACATAAGTCTCTATAATTACTTTTCCCAATTGATTAAAATTGTTATTTGAGGTCAAGGTCTCCAAAAGTATGTTCAAGATACTTTTTTATTTTAAATTTATACAAAGCTTTGATCTCTAGAATACCATAGGATTTGAGCATCCCATCTCTACTAAATATATATTATTTGGCTAGAGCAAGTCTATAAATACAAATTACTGGTTAATTATTCTATACTGTGTCTAAAGTATTACTGTGTTAGTTATTTCTAAATCCGACACCTTAGCTCAGTAGATAATGTGTCTGTCTACGGAGCAAAGGGTCCTGGCATGGCAGAAAATTTACCAATGGTTAAATGTGGGTTTATCCTTTCACATTGATAAATAAACGGCTGGGTACTGGAGTCTGTGTCTGTTCTAGTCATAAGTTAGTTTATAAGGGATATGAAGCTACGACAGGCCTAGCAAGCCGGTAGTGTAAAATATATGGCTTGGATAAAAAACTGGCTCAGGCCACAGGCTGGAAACAGTAATAGATGTAAAGTAAAGAGTTATTTCTAAAAATATTTTATTGGGAATTGAAAGGTCACCTTTGTTGGGTTATACTGGTCTATTGGTCTTGTAAATCTCATAAAGTACACACAAACATACAATATTATTCAAGCTTTAGCTGTCACAGACAGCTTTTTAAGATAAGAGACCTGTATGGTAAATAAACACTATGCAGGCTGACAAAGAACAATAAGCACAAAGAGATGCAGCCACTATGTTTATCCAGGGGTGTATTCCCAAATGTAGCGTTGCCGGAGCTCTTCATTTGTGGTGTTAGTGGGGGTCGAAGGGATGCAAACACACACTTGCTCGTGTCTTCTTTCAATATGGTTTAAATGAACATCATTAATTTAACTAATTTTCAATTACCATTAATTAATTGTCAACCCGGTAGTTTTAGGGTAAAGTGCTCTCCTCAGGACTTGATGTTTGTGGGCTCAAAACCATCTGGGGTCGACAGATTTTTCTTGAGTAGTAAAAATCTGCCCCACAACTTCCTTAACAGGGAAAGAAAAACCATAAGCCCTGTGTTGATTGTGGTATAAAAGAACCTTTGAAGGTATGTGAAAATAATTTTCTCAACCCTTTTTTCTCTCGTTCATAAAATTTTTTGTGTACTCATATAATCATTTGGTCCAGAAAGTGCAAGTTAAATACCTCGTTTAAATGGAAAAAAAAACTACCATTAATAAATAATTGTAAAGACAAGTTATGTACATACACATTTAAAGACAAACATGTCTAGTTTCTTAAGAAAATATATTATATTCTGATAATTAGCTGGAGCTCTGATCCACTCTCAAAACCTGTGTCAGAACGAAGCGATACTCCGGCTCTGCTACACCCCTGTGTTTATCCTCTACCTTATAAATCCGTCTGTGAAATTAATAGCTTGAATAATAATTTGTGTTTGTGTAAATATGATGTGCCCTTCTAGATTTATAAGACCAGTAAATCTCCAAAAAGGAAAGCCAGGCTCTTTAATTTTTCAATAATCCCAGTGATTTAGCCTAGGGTTCTTTTAAGGATAGTTTATGAAATTAAATTTCTTAAAAAATCTAGTTTATAGATATCACTTTAGAATAGTATTAGTAAAATGTTTTAACATTTTACTTTGTCTTTATACAGATAGTGCTATATGTGTAAAATGTTAGGTACCTTTATAGGAAATAATGCCTATATTTTTGTTATTTTTGTGATAGTAATAGGAAATAATATATTTTCAGACAAATGATAGTTTACTGAATTTGTATTGAATTTCTTCTTTAGAATGTGTTCATAATTCTAAAATAAAAAATGGTGATTCATAGTTATAGTGGGTCAGTAAATTTTAAATGTTAGTACTATGATTGATTTTTTTAAGTTGTATGTCAAAATAAACTTTATTGATAAATTTGTAATATTTTTTAAATGTTCTGTTTTTTTTACAAATTCTTAACTATTCTTTCAATAAAATTGTGCAAGAATCAACTCTAATGTGAGCACACAAAATATATTAGATGATTATATGGAGTTTTCCAAACTTTACATTTATAGTAATTGAAACTATTTTCCCAAAAACAAATTATTACTATCATTTTATAATCAATTACCCTCTGTAGAAAGATAAACATTTAAAAATGTAAAACAATGTGATATAAATAAAATGTGATATTCTGTTTTAAGTTTTTAATCGAATAAATGTTTGGTGAATGCCCTAGTAATAATTATTATTTTATACTTGAAAGTGATGTTTTTGTTGATTAAAAGAGCAGTAGACTATCGATTATCCAAGGTCACATTAACCAGAGAAGTAAAATACTATGTGGTCTTTATTAACATTTTAAGCGTATAACCCGAACGGGTAGTAAGACGTGGTGCTAATATTATTATTATTATTAACATTTTAAAATATGATTTAATATTATATCAATTATAAATACTACAGTATAATATAGCTGTCTGATGACTTTACACAATATAAATTGTGAACACGTATCCTCGGATGGAAGTGACAACCATAATAACTTGTTATTTGAGCCCAACTATCCAGTGTTTAATTTTGAAGCAAAGCAGGCGGGCACATTAAGTGTGTTGCTAGTTTGTGTTTTTGTATCTCATAACGAGTGAATTGTTCGCTTTTCTTATATCATTTACACATGTTTATTTTTATTTTTTATCCCTTTGAGACTATATCTAAACATAAGAGTTGTTTTTAATATAGAACAAAAATTTGAAATAATTACAAAAAATTAAATAGGGTCGTAGGTGAAGTTGTTAATGCATTAGTTTAATGTTGCCAAGCAAACAATGTATGAAATGATAAAATAATACAGACTTAGATAATGCTTGATAATACGGATAGATAGAATGCAAAAAGTTGAATATAAGAAGTGATTGTTAATGCGTCATAGCATTATTTTTAATTAAAATCAAAGCATTAGATAAAACATACAATGATATGAGTAAAAAGGTTAAACACTGGAGTGTTGTTATATAAATGGTTAAATATTTAACAGTAAGCCACAAGTCAGGAGAATAATAAAAATAATGTACACAGTAGTAATTAAAATAACAGGCGTAACCAGAAACAACCTTAAAATTGAGTAAGAATACAAGTAGAATAGAAATGGGTTAACTTAACTCACTTTTTGAAGTAAATTACAGCAATATTAATGAAAATTTAACCAATTGTAAATCTAAAAAAAGAATTAAATTGAATAAAGTAGAACTTAAATAAAAAGTATTAGCTAAACGTTGAATGTAAACAATGTAAAATGATTTAAAATTAATTAAAACTTGAAAAAATAACATGAATTGTGAACATAATTGAAAATATTTTAAGTTGAGAGATAGTCAAATGATGTTTTTTAGCCTGATATAAAATAAACAATACTGTAAGAGTTAAATGAGAAAAATGTAAAAACAACTTAATGGTTTATAAGATTACATGAAAAACAAGGGAGGTTGTATAACCAATTATCTAAGTCCTGTCATAAGGATTAAACTTCCCTTACTCCTTTTTTGGTGTTTCTATAATGATGTTGTTTACAGGTGCTCTATTATCCCGGCATGTTTCGGTGCTACGGTGCATCATTACAGAGGTTAGGTTAGGTTCGCCGACTAGTTTCTCTCCATCTCGACAAGATTTTAGACCTTCCCCATGTTTCTCATGGCTCTAGACAGTCTAAGACATTTCTTGGCTAACTACTCTGAAAATAGCCAAGCTCTGATTGCCCTAGATTATGATATTACGAAGGAAACGAACTTAATCGCTTCTCTTCTGCGAAAGTTGGACCACAAAAGAGGTTTGAAGATTCTCGTGGAACTAATTCAAGTGTGCCAAATGCGCTTGAGTTAATTTTATAATTAGAAACAGAATGCCAGCATTTATAAAAGGCAACAGCAGGTTCCAGATTTACTACAAGAAATTCCCAACCCTCATATCACACGCATTTCACTTCAAAACCTCAACTATATAGTTAGAGATCCCGATACACTCAACCAACCTCTAGGCCTACTGCCTTACTGACTGGCGTGGGCAAAATTCCAAAGAATTGTGTATTTTGCCAAGCACTCACAGTATATATCAGTGCACTCAATTTCAAAATAAGACTTCTCAAGAACGATTTGACTTGTGACCGTTCTAATCAATTTTGTCCTAATTGTCTCGGAAATGCCCACACTTTAAGAGGCTGTAAATCGACGTGAACCTGCATACACTGTATCAAAGGACACTACACATTGCTTCACTTGACCTCCTCCTCAAACCCACATTCATCCCAAGGCCACGACGCCCACCAGTCAACAGAATCACTCCATGGAAATCATTCAGGGGATACTACTCCACCTATTCCTTTTATTGGTCTTACAAGTCAATCATAGACCACAGTGCTTTTAGCAACTCCTCGTGTTCAACTTATTACTCCTTTTGGTCCTCCCCAAATAGTGTGAGGGGTACTAAGACTCTGCGGCTCAGCGCAGCTTTATCACTGAGCGCTGTGCTCAGCTTTTGAACGTAACTAGTTCCCACTTGGCACAAGACATAAATGGCATATCTCTTTGTCATGTAAACGCCAAGGGAATGACAAACCTAAATATGTCTGCCTGCCATTAATGGCACTGTTCTAGCTCGTTCACATCCAGTAACAATCTTGGACAAGGTAACTTCGGATTTACCACGTACTTATATTGACCCTAATATCAAACAAAAACTCAAAATCTTTGTCCTAGCTGACCCCACGTTTGATATCCCAAGTCCGATTGACATTCTAATTGGAGCGGACTTCGTTGCTAATGCTCTCACTAATGATCGCCACACTCTCGACCCTAACTTGCCTGTGGTATTTTGATCATTATTTGGTTATGTCATTATGGGCACACTCCTTTGCCACTTTCGCTCAACAACAAACGAAATGATTTTGGTGGTCTGGTGACGCTCCTCTCAACCTCAGATCCTGACCTTCATGGATCTTTACAATGGCTTTGGCAAGCTGAAGGTGGGCCAACTAAAGAAGAAATAATGTGTGAAGACCATTTTCTCTCCACTCATTCCCGGGATGACACAGGACGGTATGTCGTGCGACTTTCGTTCAAAGAATCTCACTCCCGTCTTGGAACGTCAGACATTGCCACCAAACACAGATTCAACTCACTTGAAAGAAAACTGCAAGCGCAGCCTCAACTCAAAAGCATGTACTCTGAATTCATGCAAGATTATCTCGACTCTGGCCATATGATTTTGTGTGACACTCACCCCTCTCCAGACGTGCCACACTACTTCTTACCTCATCACGGTGTTTTCAAACAAAATAGTTCCACCACGAAACATCGGGTAGTGTTCGACGCTAGTACTCGTACCTCAACTAATGTGTCCCTCAATGATACGCTCTCGTTCGGACCAAAGCTTCAAAATGACATTTGAGACGTCATTTCCTTTGTGTTCTCGTGTGACATTCGTCAGATGTATTGCCAAATCAGGGTTCATTCGGAGGATCAGAAATATCAACTTATTTATTGGTGTGACGATCCAACCACTCCACTTTCCATTTACCAGCTATCGACCGTCACTTATGGTATGTCGAGCTCACCATTTCTGGCGCTAAGAACTCTGTGTCAATTGGTCCAAGATGAAGGACATCTCTTTCCTCGTGCTGCATCCGTCTTACAAAACAAGACTTTTGTGGATGGCATCATCGCTGGATTGGACACGGTCAAAGATGCGCTCAGTTTACAAACCGAACTCACTACACTACTCTCAAAAGGGGGCTTTGAACTTAGAAAATGGTCAAGCAATTCACCTCAACTAATGAACTCCGTGCCAGAAGAACACAGAGAAAATCCTATCTACTTTCACACCCAAGAACAACCTCATATTAGCATTCTGGGTCTCCAGTGGACGCCAGGCTCTGATACATTTTCGTACAATATAAACATTGTTGAGACTGTACCCACTAAGTGCAATGTTCTCTCAACCGTATCACAAATCTATGACCCATGTGGTCAGCTAGTCTCCGGTAGTATTTTGGGCGAAATCTCTTCTCCAATATTTATGGACTCTTGGACTTCAATGGAACTCACCCCTTCCAAGTGAAGTGGCTACCCGTTGGAAAATATTTCTCAAGGAACTACCCTCGCTTCAACAAGTTTCGGTGCCACTCTCTCTCTCACTGTCTCAATCAGTAAATATACAACTTCATGGATTCTCAGATGCCTCAGCCCTCAGAACAAGGATACGCCACCGTTGTGTACCTAAAATGTACTTTTCAAGATAACGAGGTCAAGGTCACTCTTATATTGGCAAAATCACGTGTTGTACCTTTCAAAAAACTCTCGATACCTCACCTAGAATTGTGTGGTGCTCATCTTCTTGCCAAACTCCTGAAATATTGTACCTCTCTTCTCTCTTTCCAGTGCCTGCATAGACTCAACCACTGCATGGTGCGATTCATCCATTGTCCTGTCATGGATCCAAACCCCTCCCTACCGCTTGAAGGTGTACATTGCAAATCTTATTGCACAAATTCAAGAATGGGCCCCACCTCACATATGGTCTCACATTTCATTGACTCACAACCCTGCTGCTTTTCGTGGTCTCTCACCACCCCAACTCTATGATCACCCCCTTTGGTGGTATGGAGCACTCTGGCTTCGCTCCTCATCCCAGAATTTGCCTTCACCACAATTTGCGCCTGTGCTGGACGTACATCTTCTAGAAGTGAAACCTTCACCCTTCAGCGTGCTGATCTCAGCTTTGTTTCAAGAATGGGAGCTACTCTTCAAGTTCTCATCATGTACAACACTCACGCACGTCATCGCCTACGTACTGTGATTTGTCAACAACTCTAGGGGTAAACCCCGATTAGCCAGACCTCTTACCCCTGAAGAAATTAGTAAATCTACCCTGACAATCTGTAAACAAATTCAAATTGGTCATTTAGCTGAAGATATCTCAGCTCTCCAAACGGATAACAGTTGTAGTCCACGACTTCAGCATCTTTCACCATTCTTAGATGAACATGGTGTAATCCGAGTTGGAGGACGGCTACGGCACTCTAAGCTTCCTCATGATTCTAAACACCCTATTGTTTTGCCCAAGTCTCATCATGTCGTGAATCTAATTATCGATCATTACCATCATGACACTCTACACTACGGTCCTCAACTCCTGCAAGCGATGGTTTGCAAGAAATTTTAGATTATGTCCGCTCGCAGTATAATATGCTCAAGAATTTACAAGTGTATTCGATGTTTCAAATGTAAGCCAAGACTCATTCCACCTATAATGGGAGATCAACCCGAGACACGTGTCACCCCAGCTCTGACCGTTTCTAAAAACTGGAATGGACTATGGAGGTCCTTTCTTGGTGAAGATACACTCTCTCAGACGCCTCCAGTCTGTTAACGAATATTTGTATTTGTTTATCTGTTTTTCTACCAAAGCCGTTCATATTGAAGCTGTCACTGACTTATAATTGGATGCTTTTATCGCCGCCCTCACTAGATTTGTGTCCCGAAGAGGATTGTGCACCGATCTTTATTCTGACTGTGGCACAAACTTTGTTGGAGCATCTTCTCAATTGACTCGAATAGTTCGTGGTTTTCTCAACCAAACAAAGACTCAGCAAAATTTGAATCACTTTGCGGCTAAACACTCCACCCGATTCCATTTTCAACCACCTGCAGCTCCTCATCAAGGTAGATTATGGGAACGAGCAATAAAGAGTGCCAAACATTATATAACCCGAGTGATTGGAACGCAGATCTTGACACTCAAAGAGTTCATCACACTCACAACAAAAGTGGAAGCAATGCTCAATTCGTGGCCTCTCATCCCTATCGCAGCGGATCCTTCTGAAATCGATGTTTTGACTCCAGGGCATTTTTTTAATTGGATCCCCTCACAACTCAGTTTCCGAAGTCGACTTCGAAGAAGGTACAACGAACCACCTCAAGAGATGGCAACTAGTCCAGGCATTTTCTCAGAGTATCTGGAACAGGTGGTAGATGGAATATATGCATGCCCCTCAGCAAAGTTTGAAGTGGACAGTTAAGACTAATAACCTGAAAATTGGTGACCTAGTGATAGTTCATGGGTAAAAGACCTCTCCCCTCTCGTGGTGCATTTGAAGAATAACCACAACATTTCCAGGGTCTGATAGCGTAGTACGAGTTGTGACCCCTCAAACTTCTTCAAGTTCTCTCTCTCGACCTGCAGTTAAGGTCTTCCCATTACCCCTCAACTAATACATTGTTTTGTCTGGTTTTTCTACTCTTTTCTCTTCTTGTCTGTTAACTCTCTCTCTCTTTCTCTCTCCATCTCTACCTTTTGATTGAACCGCCTATCGGTTCAAGGTGGACGGTATGTTGAATATTCCATTATTCTCTAGTTTCACTTGGTTATTTCCACCCCTATTCCCCCTCTCTCAACTCTGCGTGCCTGCAGATTTCTCGGAATTCACCGCCCCTCTACCCTCTTCCAACTCCCAAGTCAACCCTCTTAAACCTGTCGTGTACTACTCTACAAACAGTGTGCGTTGAAATTCAATCTTTATCACATCTCGGTGAACCTCGCTGGCTATGTTTCGTTTGAAAATGTAAAAAAAACTCCGTGCAACGTGATTTAGTGCGCGTCTATTAATATATAATAGGTTAATACTGTTCTCTGTGTGTGTTTTCATTTAATATAATATGTATTTATAAAACGTGGGTGTGTAGGGGAGCTCCTCTCACAAATTAATATTATTAAGAAGACCATCCTCGGATCAAGACCATCGCTCCCAGGTATTCCTGGATCTCCAGCCAAAGACACCCCTCGAAGGTAGGCTCCACATAGTACATCCTTTTTCTAAACCAACGTTCGACTCCCGTCTCTATTTTAGTGTACATAAAACTGGTCGTCCGGAAACAAATTACATTTTTTTTGTTAATCTTAACTATATTAATCAGATAGATCGCTCATACAGAGTCTAAATATATTTCTCAGAAAACATCAGCAAAATGTTAAATCAAGAGTTTATTATGTTATCTTGTTATCTTCTCTCATCTCAAAAAACTGGACAGGTATTAAATTTTGTTAGGACATTTTATGAAACAAAATGTTTCTAATCATTTAATTGAGTATTTATCAACCTTGCCTACTCATAAACCACTTTTAATAACCTAGCTTTATATATCTTTTTAAAAATGAATATCTGACTGTTGCCCAACTGTTGGGCAACATGGGAAACAAATTGTTGGCAAACATTGTTTGGCATCCAGACTACAATGATGAAATATGTGTTTGCCGCACAGAGTTTAGTTGAGTGAAAGATGTCTCTGGAGGACGATGCTGATATGGCTTGTGCTTTATATGTAGCTATGAGCTGTTCAAGAAGACAGAGAAGACGAAAATGGTAGTAGGTTCATGTTCATTTACACAAACTGAAATGTGTCCACTTATTTTATTAAAAACATTCTGTATTTTACGCGATTTTTACAGTACTCAATTGTCACATCCCACAATAGTGTATTTATATGAAATATTTCAATCAGGTCTAAAGTTTTTTCGGTTGACCACAACATGACAAAAGGAGATATCAGTAACTGATGTACCCAGGCCGGTATGCTTAATTAACCGAGAGTGTGGTCGCGAAAACACTATCAAAACAACACGGCTCCACCTTTTAACCTTTTATCACGCAAGCATAACCACGCTAGTGTCAACAAAGCATCCAAATAGCAAAGTTAGATCGGCCCACGTGGTTTGTTGTCGGAAATGTTGGCTACATTGTTTCTTGTAACCCATTTGAAATGGATCACAGGAAGCATGTTTTCCTTGTTGGGAAACACAAAGGAAACATGAAAAAATGTTGGGGAACAGTTGGCAAACAATGTTTCTGGGGAAATATTTCCTAGTGCGTACTAGGCTTTAGAAGGATGGAGGTAACATTATAATCATCATTTGCCATTTTTTCCTGGATCCGACGCTGACAAGTGTTTTTTGATCTCGCTCTAATCTCTATAGTGGTGTTAACTAGATGGACATCCACGGCTAAAATTTTCGAGCTTTCGTTTTCAAAACATTGTATAAGAGAGAAAGAAACCTTAGGGTATCTCCTTCTCTCTTTCACACATACAAGGCAATGTAGCATTTCGACAACATTCGATAAATTTTATAGATATAATATTAGATATAAAATCAATGTATGATTAGTTAAACGAAATAAATGGGTTAGTAAAAGGTTTGAGAAAAAGCATAACTAAGTTCATTGCCCATGACATATCTTTAAATATGTCAGTCTATAAACTAAATGATCGTTTGATGCAAGACATCTACACAAAATTTGTCATTCGAACAAAAGTAAATAGGTTTTTACTTTTGAGCGACCTTATTTCATTATAGTTATCAAATATTAAATAAAATATGGTTTATTAAATAAATATACAAGCTGAGAGCCAACTTAAATGTATTGTAATATAATATTACTTACTTCAAGCCTTATAACCTAAATGATAGTTTGAATGTAAAATTATTACACCAAGTTTATTATTCAAACACGTGTAATTACGTTATATGCTACCTTATTTCATTATAATTAAGGATCAAACATTAAATATAATATGGCTTCTGAAAGCAATTGGCTATACAAGCTAGGAGTCAACTTTAAATATCTTACTAATATTATAAATGCGAAAGTTTATTTGTTTGGATGTTTGTTACTTAATCAAGCCAAAACTGCTGAACGGATTCGAATGAATCTTTGTACGTTGGTAGAGTATGTCCTGGAATAGCATATATAACTATTCCCAACCTTTGATTTTACATTAATTTTACTTTACTAATGTTTAAACTTTTCGTATATAGTTATGTTAAAGCGATTTTACGCGTAAATATTAATGTGACTATAATTAAAATATTACTTTACTTACCTATTGGGATAACAATGTATAAAGTAACAGATTTAATTTCCTATAGTAAATAATTGAATGTTTTGGATAAAATCTTGTCTAAACATTTGTAATTGTTTCATCTTGCTTGAATTTAAATAAACTGGTCTGTTAAACTTGTATATCTTTCTTATGCTTGTTCCTTCCCATACTTCATTAAATATGTTTGTAAATATATTCATCACTTCTTCTATTAGATAGAAGAAGCGGCGATACCCTTTAAAAATGAATGGTATATCCTTTAATGTAAATTGGTCTTCAGTCAAGTGGAGTATAATACCTACTTCACTGTGTGTGTGTGTGTGTGTGTGTGTGTGTGTGTGTGTGTGTGT
>CABFOV010007153.1:4630-17247 GCA_902141375.1 Timema poppense | reverse complement strand
CCCCCCCCCCCGTCTTACTATCCATCAGAGTTGTAAGCATTATAGCCACGCTTTTGGCTAGAGATGAGAGCGATTATATTAAGATCATTTGTAAACAACATTTGCACGGAAGGAGGGGGGGAGGGGGGGAATCACCCTGAGTACACCCGACCTCACCACCACTGGAAAACCAGACTGGTTGCGCCTGACATTCAGTCCGCGTGCCCACCGAAGCAGGTGTTTTTAACGTAGTAATTAAAATATATGTACAGCACTAAAATAACACTAGTAATATGGTAGAAAGTTATCAATATTGACCACAGAAAAAAAAATTTAAACTGCTCTTCCTTTGAAAATGGGACTGTACCCTACGTGGTAGAATTCAGGGGTCTTCAACCATTGTGTCCAAAGGCCAAAGTTCCTTTCTATTGTTGGCTCCAGGCACAGATTTATCTGATTGCCAAACCCTTCCTTCACCTCTGACAAGACATCTTGTGAATGTGAGGAATGTTAGGCCTCCACCGTGGTTCGGATCCCACGTTAAAACTGTAGGTCCTCCATTTCATCTCACAATCACCCTACCATTACACATTAGCGTAAGTACGTGTGACCCGAACGGATAGTAGGACGCGGTGTTAATAATAATAATGTTGGCTCGCGGGCCGCAATACTATAACGACAATCAATACATTATTTTTCTTTTAGCGTCCCAAATCTCTCAGCTGTGATGAGTGAACGCGAACATTCCCGACTATGTTGGAACACACCCGAAAGAGTATTCTCACCCTTGTCTACTAGAGTAGTCATTTGCAGGTTCAAGGTACAGTTGTACTAAAGCGTAGTATTTTTATTCGTGTATAAGGCAAAAATAGTTTATAAAATAACTTAAAAATGTGTCTATTTTATTATTTAATTGTGTCAAGGATTAATCTATATTTCTCTTATTTTTCTCTCTCTTTCTTTAAGTAATTTTATATCTTTCATAAGCCGGCGGGCCGCGAGTTGAGGACCCCTGGGTAGACTCCACACTGAGTAAAAATGTATATTTTATTATTATTATATTATTATTAGCACCGCGTCTTACTACCCGTTCGGGTTATACGCACTTACGCTAATGTGTAATGGTAGGGTGGTTGTGAGATAAAATGGAGGACCTACAGTTTATCATGGGATCCGAACCACGGTGGAGGCCTGACATTATTCACATTCACAAGTTGTGATTAATACACGTCTTGTCAGAGGTGAAGGAAGGGTTTGGTCATCAGATAAATCTATGCTGGGACCGAGGATTGAACTCCGGCCGCCAGCATAGAAGTCTGACACCTTACCCCTAGAACGCCAGGTCACCTATATTTTATTACTCTGTTTATCGACCAAACATGTCTGGATGAATATGTGTACCCCCCTCCCATCCCGCAAGTCCATCTGACCAGTAGAGGAGGTGCGGCAGGTGACTTACGAGCCAGAGCTGTGCCTGACGGAAGCATGACTTACGACGCGAGGCTTGCGACTGACGGCGGCGCCCGTCGACACACCACTGCTGCGCAATAATTGATTGCTAAAGAGTTGAGTTGTCAAGTCAAGGTTCCCCCTCTCCCCCTATTCCCTTATGCCAGTCGCATGTCGGCCAATAACGCCGGATATCGAGACAACAGGGGGTTTGGGAGGGTGGGAGGGGAGGGCTATAGCTATTAACAAGTAAGAAAAGGTTAGCAGAGTAAATCTAAGGAGTTTGGCGGATGTGAACTAAAATACTATTTTGTCTAAATGTCAAATAATGGGTTGATAGGGTTACTTAATAGGCTAATAATTTTTTTTTAAACGTTCTCGCAATAGACTAAAATGCCGATTACATTAAGATTAGGATTCGAATCCCGGTCAGGTCTACTGAGTTTCCTAAATGGTCTTACACTCACTCTCCAAGTAAATACAGGTATAATTTATCTAAATTCAACCTTCCTCATTCCTAGCTCATTAGCGTAATTAGTACTTCTACGTATAGCCTGAACCGGTAGTAAGACGCGATGCTAAAAATAAAATGATAATAAAATTACAATGACAAAATATAATAAAACTATTTGGTTAGATAAGGTTATCAAAATAAACTAGGCTAAGTTATGTAACACTGTTATAGGGCATGTTTAAAATTAGCTTGCGTAAGAATACTAAAAATATCACACTACTGTCCAAAAAGGAGACGTTGAGTAGACCTACAGAATTTAGCAGACATGTTAGTCTAAAAAACATATAATAACTAAACAGGTTTTATTTATATCACCCTTATTGTTTTTTTAACCAGAGTATATATCAAATGATGTAGGCTTACTCAACTTTCCCCTTTAGGATTGTAGTGTGATATTTGTAATAAGTGCCACGCAAATGTTTATGGAAGTAGTACAAGGTAAATACAGTAACTATTGTTCTAAATGTTGATCACCTCTGATATAGGAAGCTTGTAAAATATAAATAAGATATGTATACATAAATTAGAATATAAAGAAAAATAATGGGGTGGAAAACTTAAGTTAAAATTAATTGTTATTTTATTAGAATTTTCAGGGTTTCCGCATATTGAGACTATGGGAGCGGAAGATATAATTTTGAAGGAAATGTAATCGCATTTGTGTGTGAAATAAAGAGTGGGAAACAAATTTGGAAATACCACCCTCAGTGCACCGAGCTCCACCCCCCGCCCCCGAAGCATAAGCAATCCAAATCCAGTATAATGCGAGAGTGAAGCCTTAGACCATGCGACCACTTTGTTAATCCAATTTTTATTGAATGCAGTAAATCAATTTCCTAATCTCGACTGAAAACTACGAAAGTAAAGCAAGGAGTTAGATGGTGCAAATTGGGAGGCCTTTTATCCTAACAAAATACTGGTATACCGTAGATGGTCCGTAACAGGGCCTTCCTGAATGGGCATCCTTGCAAAATGAGGGCGGGCCTATGGCTAGAAAAATAAATATAGCAGTCTTAAAAAAAATTAACTATAGCAGATTTTATTTTTTATTTAGCACCGCATCTTACTACCCGTTCGGGTTATACCTTTAAGTGTTAATTACGCTAATGGACTAGGAATTGGGAAGGTTGATTTTAGAGGAAGTGACCCCATATTTGCGTGGAGGGAGAGTGGAAAACCATTTAGGAAACACCACCACCACCCGTTCACCTGACCGAGATTCGAACCTCAATCTCCCCATATTTGGCAGTTGAGCTCAACATGACTAGCACGTTAGATAACTACGCCACCGAGGCGGGTCCAGATTTTATTATAATTGAGCATTGTTTTAAGGGTTTTAAAACTTTAAAACTTCTTTTTTTACTTAAAACACACACCACAATGTGAGGATATCTCCAAGTGGGCGGCGCCCTTAGGGAATGCCCGGAAAAAGACACTTCCTCTAGAATGCCAAGAGAGCAGTAGTAGAGTTGCCAACGTTGCGGCAAGAAATGACCTGACACTATGTTCAGCCCTGGGACGCGGTCCTGTAACTGGGCTACTTTACCGATAAACTTATCAAGGCCGCGCACAATACTCCGCGCGCCGTCAAGTAGTAAATGCGGGATAAACTGGCAGTTGGTGACCGAGCGGTGCTCGCTGCCTTGAGGCAAACCGTGGCGCGCAGGCCGAGAATGAGACGTCATGGTGAGAAAGTAACATTCAGGGTCCTACCGTCACGCAGAGCGCTTATACCCGCGCCTGTGTCCGAGCGGTCTAAAGTGATAAACTCGTACTGTACTTGAAAGCGTCGTTTACAGGAAGGTCAGGGTTCAAATCCCGGCTAGGTTTACTGAGATTGTTTTACTATATACGCTTTTCAATGTGATTTTTTTTTTCTCTCACCCCACGTGAATGGGGATGCACTTACTTTAGATACCCCTCCTTAAGTAATACATTGCACTTGTGTGGACATGGCTAACTTACCTTTCTGAAGGCGTTCATAGCACTTGTGTGACCGTACTAGGTTTTTAATTGGCATTGAGAACTTACAACAAGAGGTCAATTTATACCGTAAAAATGTTAGATCATTGATCATAGGAGAATAGGTTGATTATAATATTAAAGAGCTAACACATTGGGTCTACAACATGCAGGGGAACCACCGAGCGCTAAAGTCGATACGCGAGAAAAGAGAACTGCAATCACAGTTATTGCTTTATTTTAACTAGCTTGAATATTTGTGATAAATGTATTTCAACTAATCCATCTAAAACGTTAACAAAAAACAAATAATAATGTTAGGGGAACTTAAGCAGTTAAAAACAGCTTGTGATCCCATTTGAACTTTATGGGCGTATTGGATAGTTTAATCGGGAGGTTCCAATACATAAATAGGCCAAAATACGTACTTTGATTTATTTATTTTCTTAAAGGCCCTCAAAGTGATAATAAGATGATCGGAGGGAGATCTTTACACAGTTGGTATTTTTATTTTGGACATTGAATAAACTCGAGAATCGGTGAACTTTTTCGATTGAACATTTTGTCTTGTGGAAATGCTTTGATCAGTGTGCTTTCGGACTGTTCGTTTAATATACTAGAATAATAAACCATCAATGAAAATCCGTTGATGGTAGAAACTTTGACACGTTCTTTTGGATCTGCCAGAATTTCAAACTTGGCGACAAATGTGTAATGTTTATAAAAAAAATAATGAGCCAATATCCTTGAAACAAAATATTTAAAAAGAACTAATTTTGACTCCTATCAATCATGACATACTGTATAAATAAGATGAGCACAAACCATGGGAATTGTTAAACAAAATCGAAGCAACACACATATAGAAAAAAATAGAGGGAAAATGGGTCAATATTACATATTAGCCCAGTATATTTGCGGAATTTGTTTTTCTCTTAATAACTACCAAAGGTGGTTTGAGTCTGTGTACACGAGCAAAAATAAAATAAGAAGCTTTCCCCCATACACATTAATAAGGTTTGTGTGGTTTTTGGATTCCGAATTCAAGAACTTGACCAACATCTCAATTATTACAACAGGACTTGGCGGAATAAGGAGGGGGAAGTTTGTACCGATGTCCCTTCAACGTCATCATGTTTGGAACCATTAATCATTTGGGGATTAAGATCTCAACAAGTATTCACAAAGTAATAAGAAAATACGACCTTTTTCCATTTTACAACTCGGCAATGACGGATGATACAATCTTATCTGAAGAAACCTGAAAAAAACCTAAGCAATTTGTTTTTATTAATGACAAAACTACTTGAATGGTTATGATTCTGGACGCAGCTTGATGCTAGAATTGTTTTCACCTATGACAAGTTTGAAACTTCAACCAATATAGACAAATAAAGGGCCGCACTCGAATTGCGGAGTAAGGTATACCTGTCAGCAGACATTAAATTAGGGCCCATTCGAATTGTAGAATAAAGTTTACCTGTTAGCCGGTCCACACGAATTGCGGAACAAACTCTAATCCCATTCTACTCCTAGTCACTAACCTAACCCAGCCTAAGCCAACCTTCATTATTCATTTTTTCATTTTGAACAAAGTCATTATGAATTTAATTTTTACCCCGCAGTTCGTGTAAGGGTATTACAAAGCTTGGATGAGTGACTCTGCACTTCGTGTGCACCCGCATTAGTTGTTCCGCAATTCATGTGCACCAGTATTAGTTGTTCCGCAATTCGTGTGCACCGAAAGAGAGTACAATAGGTTCCACCAAATAGATAACCCATTTGTGTTTAGGTATGCGTAAGATAATTAAAATTACATAATTAATGGTGTTTAGGCTGGCGTAGAGTGGCCTAATCAAATTATTTAAAACTTATATATTCAAACTCCCAATGTAGATATAAATAAAGGATGTTTCATCACATCGCATTCATTACTTCTTAAAAAAATATTTGAATTATATTAATTTCACTGTATTATGATTCTAAGAGAAAGAACAGTTTAAAACTTGTTTACATATTATAAAATATTTTATAAGAAGCCAAAATTAATAACGTTTTGATATTATATTAGTATTTTATAGGTATAATGATAATCATCATCATCACACTCTCGGTGGCGTAGTTAGCTAACGCGCTAGTTTCGTGAATAGCCAGACTGCCAAGGACGGGGAAGTCGAGGTTCGAATCTCGTTCAGGTGAACTGAGGGTGGTTTTTCCTAAATGGTTTGCCACTCTCCTTACACGCAAATGGGGGTTAGTTTCCTCTATATTTAACCTTCCTATTCCTAACTGATTAGTGTAATTAGTACTTAAGCGTATACCCCGAACGGGTAGTAAGGCACGGTGCTAATTAAATAATAACCATCATCAACTCTTTCCAGCCTGTAGCTGAGTCAGCTTAGTAAAATGCCTCAATCTTCCCCTCTCAATCCTTCCACCACCCTTCCTCCTTTAAATTCATCCATTCTTCTCCTCTCACTTGAACACTTTCTGTACTAACGGGGTAGTGATGATATGATAATATCAAACAAAAATGAAGGCTGCCCAGACCACATGACTTGTTTAGTAATTTATAAGAAAACAACAGTTTAGTAGCTATAGTTACTGTGCGATTGTCCACCCTACAAGAATCCTAATATAAATGGGGTATTAAGTGTATTCACAGTTTTTTATACAAATAAAATGCTCTCCATGCGAATCATTATTTTTTATATTTTTTAAGAATAGCATGGCAGTACTGAGGGAACTAATATCACCCCGAGGCCAACAGTACGTCTTGACACAGTCACCACGCAGGTACATAAAAGGGATTTTTTTGTATTTTCTACTAATTTTCCGATCCAGTTTCCTTTAAAGACGGATATCTATGTAGGGATAATAACGTGGCTTGACAATGGAAGCAAACTCCCCCCCTCCCGGCCCTCGTGTATACTTCATTTGCCCTAAAAGTTAAAAGTAACTTTTCTTGACTTAACAATGGTGTAGCCTATAAAATGGGGTCACCGTGTAATTTGACACTGTAAAACTGCTACCATTCGGGTTAAAGGAAGTGTACATAGTTTATCATAGCCAATATTTAAAATGGGGTCACCGTGTAATTTGACACTGTAAAACTGCTACCGTTCGGGTTAAAGGAAGTGTACATAGTTTATCATAGCCAATATTAATTTGATAAAAATTAATAAAGCAAATAAAATGAGATTTTCCAAACTTGTCTTTGCTCTAGGCTTCCTAAAAATGCCCTGCTCCGAGGTTCTTAACCCCCTCCCCACCCTCTTCGTTACATTCTTGAGATTGATATTAATAACGCCTTCAATATCGATGAAAACTCTTAAGATCTATGTGACCTGGCGGTCTAGGGGTAAGGTGACAGACTTTTGTGTTGGCGGCCGGGGTTCAATCCTCGGTTCCGGCATAGATTTATCTGATTACCAAACCCTTCCTTCACCTCTGACAAGACATCTTGTGAATGTGGGGAATTCCAGGCCTCCACCGTGGTTCGGATTCCACGTTAAACTGTAGGTCTTCCATTTCATTTCACAATCACCCTACCATTACACATTAGCGTAAGTGCTTATAACCCAAACGGGTACTAAGACGCGGTGCTAATAATAATAATAATAATAATAATCTTAAGATCTAGCTATGCCTG
Source organism: Timema poppense (assembly GCA_902141375.1). Classification (NCBI taxonomy): domain Eukaryota; kingdom Metazoa; phylum Arthropoda; class Insecta; order Phasmatodea; family Timematidae; genus Timema; species Timema poppense. The sequence goes on along the minus strand of CABFOV010007153.1, from coordinate 9,691 downwards.
AATTTTCGGAAATTCGAATTAATCTTTTTTTGTTTAGGATATTTAACTTGCACTTTCTGAACCAACTGATTATATCAGTACACGACTTATAATCTATTTTAAATCTAGAACCAACACAACATCCAGCAGCCAGTCGTTAATGTATTAATGTGAAAGGGAAAAAAACACATTTCACTAATGATGTTTCAACCATAACGGGAATCGAACCCAGGACCCTTAGTTCAGTAAAGAGACACAGTACCAGCTGAGCTAAAGTGTTGGTTGATATAAACATAAGTCGAATAAAAATACAGTTGATATACACATGTCAAGGTGAAAGCGTATTTTCACATGTAGTTCAAATAAAATATATAAAATTATATTCAAAATATTTTTAAACTCCGTTTTGGTGGTCGAATGATCTAAGACGTGTCTTTTGCAATTTATTCGACTACCGATGACGTGGTGGATATCAGAGTTTAAATCCTGGTCGGATGAAGAAAATTTATTTTCTAGATAGTTTTCCACTTCTCTTCCACGCAAATGCGGGTAACCTTAGTCTTTATTCAACAATCACCCGTAGCACATTTACGTACAAACCGCACGGGTAATAAGACGGGGTGATGTCAAATTGTTTAAATGTCGATAACTCGGTATCAATGAGCTGGTTCTGGTCGTAGTCCAGAGTGCCACAGTGAGGTGGTCAGTTCCCGCGCCATATTTGAGGCCACAGTCGGGGGAGACGTTGAACCCGCGAACAGTGGCTCCGGCCTCTTCCAAGGTCGCCAACATATCGTGACGTACATTCCGCCAAAATAGCAACGCTCCTCCTTTACTATCCAAAATCATCTCAAGACATTATTGGCAGGCACTCTCGCCTGATAAAACCTTCCAAATTTCGCCCGGCACGAAAGAAAACCAAGAGCTCTGTCGAATTTCATGTACAAACCTATTGTTATATGAGTCGACCGGTGCTCACCTGGTCATAGGACAGCCCCACGTGTACAGTAAAAGCCATGAGAGGGAGAGAGAGGGAGAGAAGGAGAGAGAGGGAGAGAGAAACTAAAGTCTGGTAGTTGAACTATTTTATCATTTATTCGAGATTCACAACGTTTTGCCGGGAAAGGAGAATGAATCCCCCCAAAACACTATATACTTGTATGTAGAGGTGCAGTACCTTTGAAATAGTATTTAAATGGGTCGGATTTCCTTACCACTTAGACAAGAGCCAGGACGTTCGTTATATCCCAATTTTTTTTAAAGCGGATGGCTTTTTTACATTAGATTTGGAAACGTTCCGTGCAATAATCGCGTTTCAGTGGCTCAATTTTCTTACGAAGAATCATCTGAAAGACTTCTTTTCCCACCAGAATCCTTGGTAATAAAATCGTGCTTTGAGCGCGGTGCCAAAGAACTGATCCAAATCCGGCACAAATTAAGCTAATTAATACTTTATGAGCCTACCATATTATTTGCGGTGCACTGAGGAATGGCGGGGTGAGCTCGAAAGTGCAGACAAACAGTCACAAGGCGCTCAGTGAGCATATAATCTTTAAGTCCCATATTAATTGTGTTAGCTTTGGTAATGATGTTTGGGCAGCAGTTAATCTTAACTTGTTAACAGCTTTAGCGCCAGTGGGCCTTTTGGCCATCAAAGATTTGAACTAACCTTTTGAATCAAGATGAGTTCAGACCTAAGAAAATACTTTATGATTCACACGGAGCTAAGATATGAAACCGCTTATGAGGAGAAGAAAAGAAATCTCAAGTGGGTCTTGTTCGGGATCGAAACCAAACCTACTAAGTCGAGGTTCATCCCTTACCCGTAAGGTCAATACTAAAACGAGAAATTTGAATGGCAATTAGTTTTCATTTAATTCTCATCACGTACTACTAGTAGGCTACTCGTTCGTGTTACACGCATACATTAATTACGCTAGGACCATAGGAATGAGGAAGCTAGAACTTTAAAATTAAATGTTCGCGAGTTTGCGTGGGGAGGGAGAGTGGAAAACCATATAATGGCAAAAAATCAGTACATCCAACCAAGATTAGATCCCAATCTTCACAACCGGCAGTCCAATCCACCACGAGAGATTGACGTGTTAGACCATGCGACCAGCAACGCGTTAAGACGTCTACAAGGTAAACGTTAAGTGACTATTTTGTCCAGCTGTGCAACATTCCTAGATGCAATCTTGCTGCTCGTTTGCTCCTTTATCGCTGCAATGTTTGTAAATAAAGCGAGTACGCAGGTAGAGTGCAACAGTAACCGCCAGATACCATGATATCGACACTTCGATAAGATTCGCTGTTTATTAGTTTGGAGAATTTTTTGACGGGCAAGCAAATATATATATAAATATATTAGGGGTGTGTGTAGACATTTTTCTCACTTAAAAAGTCGAGTTTGGATAAAGACAAGAGTTTTTTATTGGGTTTTTTTTCGAGTTCGAGTAATATAAAAAAATGTATTAGATCCATGCATAAACCATAAATGAGTATATAGGCCTATATATATTTTTTTTGTGAAAAAATTTAACTACACAAAGTCGAGTTTTTAAATAAATTTAATGTAATGGTAAAAATTGTTTTAACTAGGCAAAAGGAAATATTGAGCGACATTTGCTATGAAATTATATCTTAAAATTTAATAAACTTAATCGAACTAGGAATGTTCGAAGGGGGAAAAAAAGGTCGAAAATTTAGAGTACTCAAATTTTTAACTAGAGTTGTGTAAAAATATTAAGAGTATAGATCAAGCAGCTACTAAAACTTAACTCTAATTCGAATTTTTGAGTTCTCGCAAACTTTATATATGATAGAGAGATATTAGACATACTGATGTTGATTATTTAACTAATCTTTCCATTAGAAGTAGTTGTTAGATTACTATTAAATGCTTTAAAAGACCAATACTTACATTCAGTCATCTAATGAATTTAAATATCTTCTCTTAGAGATTTAATTCACTTTAAAAATGAATATATATGCAATATAAAATTCACCTAATTTTACTGCCTCTTCATATTCTACGCATATAAATTACTCTATTGAGTTAGAGATGAAGAAGGAAGCATTTTAGAGGTGATCTACCCTCATTTGCGTGTAAGAAGTGGGAAACCATTTAGAAGAAAAAAACACCCTTAATATATCCGACCGGGATTCAAAGCCCGACCTCACCATCAACATCAGGCCACTCTAACACGAGAGCAGCGCCTTAGACCATTCGACCACTGAAGCGGATGTTTATAAATTAGACATTCTAACCAACACAAATAAACTTAAAACTTAAATAAAACCAAAATATATGCTGTATAGTATTATTATGAATATTTTTCTTACTTCCGCATGCTGTTACATAGTAGATATCTCTACAATAACTATTATTTACACTTCATTAAAATATTATTTAGCTCCCCATTTTTGATGGTATTTTGAATAAAATCCTTATATTGTGTTAGCCTTTACAAAAATAAATAAATCTAGTTTATTATTTTTGGAGTGGGAGCGCGAGGGGTCGGGGGGGGGGGCGTAAAAGGATAGAGACGGAAGATTGAGAGAAATAAAAGAGAATAAAGAAAGGAGAAACGAAAAGCAGGAAGGAGATAATGGAGCGGTAAGGTGTGGATAGAGAACGAAGGAAAGAAAATAGGAGAATAAAGAGAGGAGATACGAAAGTAAAGACTAAAAAGTATAAAGAAAACACATTTTTCGTCTACATTACATTAGGCTGAAAAAAAATTAAACAACGTTAAAAATGTGTACGTTAGTTATTTTTTAAATACATTTCCCCTGAATTGGATTAAACTCTTACGTGCTACTAAAAAAAATAAACATCCAAGAAAATAATACTTGAGATTCAAGAGAATAGGCTAACCTGATTTATTACATGAAAGTGTTCATATGTGTATTTATTTTTGCCACCGATTATTACTAACCGCTCGGGTTATACGCTTATGTACTAATTAAGCTAATTATATCAAGATGATGAGTAAAGGTGAATTTAGAGTAAGTGTACTAACATTTTCGTGGAGTGTGAAAAAAAACCTCAGTAAACCTTACAGGGATCGAACCACAATCTCCTCATCATCTGCAATCCAGTCTATTGTACGAGTGAAGCGTTAGACCATGCGGCCACCGAAGCGGGGTTTCCTATAGTTTTTTTTAAACTTGTTTGGGCACTTAACAATTAATTCGAATAAAAACTGAATAACTAGGTGTGCGATAAAATGAACAAAGAGGCCGTGGTTCAATTACTAGCCTGGAAATGTTTTTCCTCCTTCCGTTTACTCTGATCAGCATGACGAAACGATGTATTTCTAGAACTTCCTAAAATAGGTAAGTGTTGACTTTTAGACACGCTTGTTTCCGAAAGTGGACTGAGGGCATGGCAATTAATAAAGACCGTAGACGTCCCATGGTATGAGTATTCCTCTCAAGAGCTGGGCCGAAATTCGTCGATTAGCTTAAAAGTTATGAATGTCAGACACAACGTAGACGAGCTATTTATCCAAAACATTCTCACGCCAAGAAAGCTAATATTCAAATTCATGTGTTTCTATCTCACGCGAACATTAGATTGACCCGTTTCAAGATAATTTAGGTTTCAAAATGGCTTTCACCTTACACCATACATACACAGTTAGTTTAAATATCCGGCCTTACAATCACGAGTCCGTGAACACAACAAAAACAGGGAGGTGTCTGCTGTTCCTGATTTGTACAATCTGATTAGCAATCTGAAGCTCAAATATTTTATTTGGGTTAAGCCCTTGTACGAGTAGTTCCATGAACAGTACGCCTCGCTCCTTACGTGTTCTGATATTTATTACAATCTTACAGTAGCTCTGTGAATAGTAGACCTCGCCACCTCCATGTCATCGTTATTACAGATTTCAACATGGATGTTTTTAGCACCACGTCTTACTACCCGTTTGGGTTATACGCTTATTTACTAATTACACTAATGGTTTTTAGGGATAAGGAAGGCAATATTTATCGGAAGTGTACTCGCACTTGCGTGGAGGGAGAGTTAAAAGCCACTCCCAGTACACCCGACCGAGATTCGAACCTCGATCC
>CABFOV010007152.1:14234-30140 GCA_902141375.1 Timema poppense | reverse complement strand
ATATATATTTAGTCATATATATATATATAAATATATTTATCCTCTAGAAAATATTGAAAAACTGATAACATTAAATTGTGACAAAAGTTTCCTAAGTTTTCCATCGGTCTCCGTTAGTGCCAACTTATTAACAAGTAGCAACATAAACTTCATAAAAATTTTCTTAAAAGGGGCTTTATCTAACACATTACTAGATCTACTTTCACGTATTCATACGTCAGGTCATGAAATTTACAGCTATTACTTTCTATAAATAATATCAAACCCCATAACATAATACATATATTATAGTAACATGTTATCTGTATCAACTCTCCACCCTCCAAAAAGCTGGTATATTCAAGAAGGTCTATCAAAATCCTACTATAACTATACATAAGTCAGAACGAAGAGACTGAATATCAAAATATCAGTAGTTTTTGAGTGCACGGGAAATTACTCTGTGGGAATAACCTCCCTCCCCTTAAAATAACTCATATCTGGCACGGAATCAAACCCTGATCACCTGAATAAGAGAAAAGCATGTTAGAGTTCACACCCACCTCGCCAATTAGTTTCCTATTAAATGTGTTTACCTAACCCTGAGTACTACTTTACAAACTGCCCGCATGAAAGCAGCACTTAACATTTTAGTGCTCCTGTAGAGAAGGTAATATATCCCTAATGACTGGAATTTCTCTTTCCCTGCCGGCCGACCCACGTGTGTGTGCGTGTGTGTGTGTGATGGTAGACTGATCTCCACCCCACGTGTCCCCCTGTCCTGAATTCAGATCCCACCACCAAGTTCTCGTCCTCTCTCTGTGCCCCCTACCTCGCAATCCGCCACTGAACCCGCTCGAACCATCATAATGTTTTCACGGTTAATTTTTCACCTCTACGCCTTGTTCATTTCATCCCTCTAACGTTTCGTTCCATACGTTCATGTCAGGATGAGAGCGGACTAAGTTGACGGGAAAGAATGTGACTTTTTGTTGTATCTAGTTTTATATCATAGTTACAGTGCTGCATTTATTTATCTTTCCATCGCAATTTAATACCCGTTAGGATTTTACGTGTGTAGGGCTATTAATTACGGTGGTGATATACAAATTAGTAAGGTAATATTTTAGAAGAAATGTAGTAACATTTGCGTGGAAGAAGTTTGTAGAACCATTAAGTAAAAACACTCTCATTGCACCCAACCTGAGTTCGAACCCCGATCACTCTGTCACCAGCAATCCAATCTAAAGGTGCTATACACCGGAGGTAAGTTGGAAGTGAGGCTGCCTCAACTGTATCAGCGGACAGGTTGAGGAGAACGTGGTTGAGAAACTCGTGTCTGAGCATCAAAATGAGGCTGTGCGTACATGTGTCTTCATTCGGCCTCGACCTGCCTCATGAAAAGGACGCGTTAGACCACACAGCCACCAATGTGGGTTGCTGCAAATTAGAATATTAGTATCTAATATAGTCGACCTTGGTGGTATTAGGGTAAAGTTCTCGCCTCACCACCCGATGTTCGTGGGTTCTAACACAGATGGAGTCAACGAAATTTTCTTGAGTGATAAAAATCCGTAGAACATCCCACTTTGGAGGGGAGGTAAAGCCGTCAAGTTCCATGTCGGTTGTAGTATTAAAATAAACCTGGAAGGTATGTGAAAATACCTTTCCTGGCTAAATTTGTATGTCCTTTACTCTCACTCATGGGAATTATAGTGTTCTGATCAAAATCAGTTAACATAAAAAAACCTAATGTAAGATAATTGGATAGGTGTAAACCAGTATCTGCCTGGGGATGTATTATTATTATATTGTTATTACTATTATTATTTTTAGCACCGCATCTTAATACCCGTTCGGGTTGTACGCACTTACGCTAATGTGTAGTGGTAGGCTCATTGTGAGATGAAATAGAGGACCTACAGTTTAACGTGGGATCCGAACTACGGTGGAGGCCTGGTATTCCCCACATTCACAAGTTGTGATTAATACACGTCTTGTCAGGGGTGAAGGAAGGGTTTGGCAATCAGATAAATCTATACCGGGACAGAGGATTGAACCCCGGGCCCCTGGAGATGTAAAACCATATTGGGAACAAGTAATTAACCTCGTAACACCCAGGTGAGAAAGTACCTTAACCAATCAGAGTCGGATACATAATTTTTATGACTAAACACGTCAGTAGAAAAATAAACAACGTACTTAAACATTATAAGAATACTGTCATGAGTTACATCCCCGTTTGGCTCACCTTCAATCGATGACTAGAAGACTCTCAGCTCGATTTAAATGTCTTAGTAAATTCTATATCCTGATATTAATTGTGTTGTGGATTTATGTCACTAAATTTTCCAGATCAATGTTTTTGTATTTATTAAATAGTCACCACTAAAATTATGTACACCCGTATCTATCATTATAAAGGAAAACCTAGCATGTCGAAATATGCAACTTTTTTATTAGCACTGTGACTTATTACCCATTCAGCTCATACGCAAATACTCTACTCTAGATTAAAAAATGTTAGTATCAATGTAGTAGAGTGTTCTGTATCATAAATACAATACAACCTTTATCCTCCTACCTCCGTTAATTTGGACATTTAATACTTAGCTCAGTACCATATTATAAGTAACAAAGCCTATTAGAGATTAATAGAAATCGTTGGAAAAGGGTGACTTAGTAACAGTAGTTACGTACATCAATTCAAACTACCGGTTTACAAGTACAGTTTTGTATTGTATTGTATTGTATTGTATTGTATTGGTATGAGAACAAATACCTATTTATCTACGGATCATCAGGATTTTCGATCACCCGAATTGCACCAGTCCCAAGTGGTCCAGATTGTTATTGGAGTTATACTAAATACTACGTACTTCAGGTTTGAGAGAATATATTCATTTTTAAGTATGATATTCCATGTTAAATTATTAATCAAAATGTTAAAATTATATTATGCTGCAAAAATGACACTGAATCTGGACATTTTTTTAAATTCCTATTCGGGTTGTCGGCAAAAATATTCAAAAAATAATAATTGAAGAATGCCTCCCGTTCTTTTGTTACAACTTCTTTATTCCACATGTTGTTGGATATACTATATTAAAACCATTTTAACGATTGAGAATACTTTGGTGAAGTGAAAGTTCAAAGAGAAAAACTGAAAATGTTTGAAACTTGAATTAAAATAGCAACATTAAGAATAAAATAAATAATGCTCAGGGACGTATTTGGGATTCAATTTTTATAGTTGAGGGAATTCAAAGCGTTCAGAACTTTTAAGGTGCGGATGAGAAAAGGTAAGTGTTTTTACAGCAAAAGTTTTTATTTTTGGCAAAATAAAATGGTTTGATCCAGTAAAAATATTGAGTTTAATTTTCTTTACATGATGATATTTACAATTATTGAATATGTCATGAGCATAGCGGCATTAGATGAGGAACTTTTAAAGTAAAAGACAAAGTTGTCTTTAAATTCCAGGACATACTTGATAGATATTAATTCACCATTTGAAGAAAATTAAACTCTCTTTTTCTACTTGGGAAATATTTTATTTATTTTTGACAAAAAAATTATTTGCAACAAAAACTGCAAAAACACTGATCTATTCTCGCGTCCATTAAACCTCCATTTAAAAATACCGCTTAGAAGCGTTGCAAATGTACATAAATTTGACGCTATTAATAATTGTACAAAATGGAGGATAATTATACTATCTATATCCATCCACAGGGTTTAAAACCTTACAATTTAATTGTTATCGTGTAAAAAAATTAACTATGTTAGACTATAATGAATCCTGATTTTAAACAACGTTTTACGCGAAGTGTAAGAGTTTTGAGTTCAAAATAAATCACGTTTATCAATAATTTTTTAGCCTTTCTCAAACAAATAAATGATTTTTTTATTAATTGAACACCGTTAGATTCTAAGATAATTGAAAAATGGTGTTAGTGGTTTTAAAGTTTTTGTACCGTTTTTATACATGAAACATACTGCACTATGAGGTTAGGCGGTGACCTTAACAACTTGATGTAAAAATGATATACGTTTTTTAGACAAACAATTCCAGTTAATTATTTTTTCTATACGTCATGGGCCAAGAAAATAGCCATCTTTAACCGACACACACTATCTTGGATGACCGTTTGGTTCGGTAGCGACACGTTGCATGTAGAATATATTAAGAACTTACTACACTTAATAGATACTATTAGAAAGTTTTAGACTCGGTAAAAGCATGTTTCATTTAATATTATTATGCAATTTGGCAACATCTGTAATCTTTTTTGTAATTATTTTGGAAATTAAAGGTAATTATGCCGGATATCCTCCAAGTATTACTTCTTATTTAGTTTCTGCTACGTAGTATGATGTCATAAAACATTAAAAAAATTACTATAAAATGAGTTTGTGTCTATCTGTAATTCCTTCAGCCAAAAACCAGTAAACCAATTGGGCAGAAATTTTGCTTGAACATAGCTTGGACATCCGGTCAGTTTCAAGATGGTGGCTAGAAAACACCACTTTTAGTCCTTTTTATTAGTTTATGTTTATCGGATTTTATTGAGCCAACTAAACTGGCTCGATATAGAACGTATTATAAAACACATCCCGTACGAAGAACCAGATGATTATAATTAGCTAATCTAAAATAAAAGTAACACCAAAATTCCAACCTATATTAACCTAAATATTAAAAAAAGATAATGAATTGTATATTTTAAAAATAGATATTACCCTCAATTGTAAAACATACACGTTTACAAATAATGTTTAGCGAAAATAAATATATAGACTACAATTTATATAGGGGTATGACCAAATAATCTCATTAAAACTACTAGTTAATAAACTAAATAAATTCATATACTGGCGTGAAACATAATCAAAGTGATTAAAACCAATTACGTACACCAATGGATGAGAGGCTAAGGACCTTCCAGTTTATAAAACAGTACCTTGATTCTGCGCTGTGTATATTAAACCAATAATAATTATTATTTTTACTTTGGAGGGGTTAAATCCAATAATTTTAATTAAATTCTACTTAACCACAAAAATATAGCGTCTAAACTTACTTTTAACTGTGTAAAATGAATGAATAAATCAAAACTAAATTTAAAAGAAAATATTTATAGATCCAAATACACACACATTCTTATTTATTATCAATGCATGTATATAGTTGATACATAATATTATACTTTTATTGAATAATCTAACACAGTATCAATTAAGAAAACTTGTATTAAGTATTAAGATCATACAAATTTAAACCTGAAAATAAAATTAGTAATAACTTATATTTTCACAAAACTACATTTTTAATGTATTTCTATATGTACCTCATATCTATGATCGAGACTATAAATGAAGGCTTTAAGCAAGATTATGCTAAAAATGTTTAAACTGACATCATTTTTAATTTTATTTTTTTATTTAAATCAAGAGCACGCCAAAAACTAGATTTAGCAAGAGTAATTTATTCTTATATTCTATTTGAGATCTTTAACGTGCACTTTCTACACCGAATGATTATATCAGAACACGATAAGTTCTGTGAGCAAGAGTGAGAGAGAGGGCCTACCAAGTATGCCAGGAAAGATTTTTCTTCCAGGCTTCTTTTGCATGCCACAATCGAAATGGGACCGATGACTTTACTTCACCTCCGAAGGAAGTTGTGCTACGCATTTTTATTGCTCAAGAAAAATCCATCGATCCCGGCTGGGTTTGAACCCATGAACATTAGATACTGAAGTGATCATTTTACTACATAACCACCAAGAACTAAAGATAATATAAGTCAGACATAATTTATTTTTGGCCATACCATAATATCCGTTAGGCCTATACGCATAACTACATTAATAGTGATAGTATAATAGGGAGGAAGGAAGTATAATTTAAGAGTAAATGTACCCATACTTGCATGTAGAGATAGTAGAAAACATCTTCGGAATAAAGTCCCTTTAGTACACACTACCAGGAATTGAGCCTACAGCTCTCAATTAACGGCAATTCAGTTGCTAGAGGTTATGTTTATGAAGAGGGATGGATACAAAGTGTAAGGGTATCACGTGAGCGGGTAGCTAAAATTATGATGAAAGTTAAGAGGGACTTACCTGCCTTGGTGGCTTAATTAGTTAACGCACTTGTTTCATGTTGAGTTGGACTGCCGAGTAAGGGGCGATCGAGGTTCAAATCTCCCTCGGATGAACTGGAGGTGTTTTTTCCTAAATGGTTTCCCACTCTCCCTCCACGCAAATGCGGGTTTACTTCCTCTAATTTCAACCATCCCAATTCCTAATCCATCAGCGTAATTAGCACTTAAGCGTATAACCTGAACGGGTAGTAAGACGCGGTGCTAAGTATCATTATTATTAAGAGGGACTAGTCGAGAGTGGATGTATGTCATGGTTATGTCCTATCTACGCTGTTTTGTCAAATTCCTACATTAGGTTTGGGTGTTTATTAACGAACTGGCTGGCCCATCGATGAATGATGTATACATTCTGTAATACAGCTCTCAAATGTAGCATTTAGATTCTAAATTGAAAATTTAATTTATTTAGCCATGGTTTGCTATTCTAAATGCAATTCTAAAGTAGAAACCACCGTCAAAAGTTATCGCTTCTCATTTTGAATATATAGATTTAAAAAATCCCCATTTTTAACATTTTACAAATCAAATTATCAGGACACATTTACAATATATAATCTTTATTTTTTTTAATTACAAAATTGTGTTAATTAATGCCGGGATCACGATCAACTTAACTTTAACTTAACGTAACCTTCACCCAAAGCTAGCGTAACTTAAGAAAACAGATATATGATCTCTATTCACGTAACTTAAAGTAACAACTCGAGCCAAACATCTGCATTCTCTAGTATTATCTGTTATTTGTACTATTTGTACAGTGATGATCTGTGATTGTTTACAGTTTTCAATTGATGTAATAAATATCTATTACTAAACTTTTTTGATAAATTTAGCTTTCCTGTTTTACTTTAATAATGTTGTTTCAAATCTGATCACTAGAATTTATGCTAAAGAGTAAACATTGGTCATAAAACCAACAAATGAATTACTAAATAGTCCTGTTTACGTCACTCGCGTAAAGATTGGCTGGCTAGATCACGTGATACCCTTCAAGTAACGTTCACTCAAAGTAAAATACCTTCCAGGACATCTCTTACGTTACATTAACTGCAAGTCAACCTTAAGTTAACTGCAACGTGATCACTTCCATTTGAACACATCAAGAGATTCTTTACGTTAAGTTATGTTAAGCTACATTAAGTTAACTTTAAGTTAACGTTAAATTGACCGTGAACCCGGCATAAATGTCAATAAATTATCGTTAAAATCAAATTTATAATAAATAAATCTATAGCTACTTCAGTGTCCAAATGGCTTCCCACTCTCCTTTCACACAAATGCTTTCTTCTTCATCCCTACCCCATTGGGGTAATATATATGCGTATAACGTGAACCGTTATTAAGAAGCGGTTATAAAATAATCAATGTAAACAAATATTTGTGTTGCCTAAAGTTGCGATAGTTTTTATAAGTCTGATATCTAGCTATGAGTTTATAAATACTGTATTCAATAAGTTAAAAAAGTTAATTAATACCTTAACTTTGATATGTTTTCTATGAATCTTGTGCCATTCTTCCTCTCATCCAAACAAATGAATGTATTGTAATCACACCGTGGTCTGAGTATCCAACACTGTCATTCCAGCTCTTCGGACACTACTACAGGGCGTAAAAAAAATACCATCCTCATTTTACGCGCTTTGTACACAATACATTGATTTATTTTTATTTGTGTCGACCCACCCGTATATACCGCAGGATATGGCCTTGCATCTGTTAGGGATGTTTAAAACATTTTCCTAATAGTAATGTACTGAAGAGAAAGAAAGAATGAGGAATATACCCTCGTATGTCACAGTTGTTACAATTACAACTATTCATATCGCAGCTTAATAGATATTAGCTAAATATAATGCACGTTCTAAAAAACCTAGCAGATAAAGGTAGGTAGAAGCTATAATAGTAATGATAAAAACTTTTTTTTTTTCATATTCACTGGTTTTCTAAATTTGGCTTTAGTATATAATTGTTAGTGTATTAACATAATTATGCTATTAGCTAAAGTTAAAATTAAAGCACCATTAAATAAAATTCAAAAAATATATATACACTAAATTATTATATACTATAGTTAAATATTATATATGTGTGTAAATCAAATATTTACAAGCATATACATATATCAAAACTTAAAGTAAATACGTAGACTCGTATTTTTATACAGGGTGTAAATGAATGCCTGTTACAAACTTCTAGAATACGAAGTGATAAAATGTAGACCAATCTTTTAAAAGAAACTCGTGTCCAAGAAGGCGCCGTTTGCGCGTTATAGACTGAACTGTTTAAACAAAATCAAATGATCATATTATAACCGGTTGCATTTGCCACGTCATGATCACGTGAGGTAATTCTATCAATGTAAATACCACCGTAAATATCAAATGTTTTGCTAAAATACCCACATATCTCTTAACGTTCAGGCGCAGTAGATCATAGATGGGTATATTTTTATCGATTACGCTAATGTGGTGTTAACATATAGCGAGGGTCGTTGTATTGGTGTGGTTGCTCGTCGGCTTTATGGAGACCGTTTCTCAAATCGTCCAACTCCATCTCAAACAGTGTTTGCCAGAGTTTTTAAACGATTGCGGGAAACAGGAACGTTCACAGTTAACATGGTAAACAGTGGGTTTAGGAGGAACAACTGTATTGCAGAATATAAAGAAGAAATGCTTCATAGAGTTGAACAAAACCCAACCATTAGCAACAGAACTACTAGACGTGACATGGGTGTTAATCATATGAGTGTCTGGTAGGCTCTGTATGAACAACAGTTCCACCTATACCACCCGCAACGAGATCAAGCAATGTGTCCAGCCAATTTTCCGCAACGATTTTACCTTTCTTGCTAGTTTGTGCAACATTTTCTGTTGCGAGGTGAATTTCCACTGCTTGTTATGTTTACCGATGAAGCTTCCTTCAGCAGGGAAGGCATTTTCAACTCTAGAAACAGCCATGTTTGGGACTAAGAAAACCTTCATGCCACTCGACGTGATCTACGTGTGGGAGGGTAATATCGATGGTCGTTTATTTGGTCCATACCTTCTTCCACGCCACGTCACCAACCACGTTTATTCGATATTCCTGCAAGAAGTATTGCCAGCATTTCGGGAAGACGTACCGTTATGAATTCGTCAACAGATGTGGCTGCAACAATATGGTGTGCAACCACACTGTTCACTCGCCGTTTGAGATTACATCAGCCTGGTATTTGGGGACAGTTGGGTTGGTTGAGGGCACCAATAGAATATCTTCCACGCTCCCCGGACTTAACTCCTCTAGACTTTTTCCTGTGGGGCCATATGAAAATCCTGGTTGACGAAACCTCTGTCGAAATTGAGGAAGATCTGCTGAAATGCATTCTCGCCACAGGGCAAGAAATGCAAATGAGGCCCTACATTTTTGAAAGAATGTGCCAGAACATGTTTCACAAGTACGATACTTGCATCGCAGTTGGTGGACGTCATTTTTATAAATTATTGAAGCCATCTATTTTGACATTACTAAAATTTTTTGTATGTAATGTAAAGTATTATGAGAATTATTCCTATCACTGAACCTAATAACAGTTCTAGTTGGCAATGTGCAAAAAATGCGTTTCCGGACATAAACTCCCTATTAAAAGTAATCTACTTTGAACCCCATACATACCCTAAATTTTGTAACATGTATTTATTCACACCCTGTGTATGAGTCTACGTATTTACCTTAAAATCACTATATATACGTGTTTAAACGTATATATATGTATATATCTACGTATTTACTTGAGATTTTCATTTTGTTTCTAATACATACTATTTATACATAGGTTTCTCAGCTGTATCTCCGGCTAAAACATTATAAAGGTTGTTGAGGGTAACAAGACAAAAATTTTCACGCAATGAATTTAGGGTCGGTGACTACAGATGGCGACGCTACGAGACGTTAAAATTGTAGTTGTATGTATGCATGTAAATAATAGGCAACACTGTATTTTAACTTTTTACTATCACAAGAATGTATTACAAATGTGTAAAAAAATTGGTCGTGTGATTTTTATGAATTTTGACGTTTTTATACGAACACGAACAAAAATAAATATTTACAATTCTGTCTGTCCACATGTTTGTCTGTCTATCTGTCTGTTTATCCCTGGCCACGGATCCGAAACGGTTATATGAATTTTGTTCAAACTCGTTATCTAGATATTATAAGGCAAAATCAAAAAACTACTTTTCATACCGTAGCCCTCCCTTCAAATAAGGCTAGTTTACTAATGAATTTCTGATTTAATTCCAAATTTTTCAAAAATAGCTCTAACGATTTTGTTTAAAATATCTATCTAGTATTTGTTTGATATAAATAATAGCACTATATAATTGTTTTTGTTAAAATTAACACTGTTTACTTGTTATAAAGGTAAAAACTCATTTATAGGTATTTAACAGATGATTGATTTTTCAAAAACTCATAATATTTTTCAAATAGCTTTAACGATTTGATTTCAAATGTGTATCTTGGGCGTGTTTGACGTGAAAAATAGGCATATATACTTGGTTTTAGGTAAAATTTCAATAAAGGGTAATATACTGATGAGTGATTTAAAAAAAAATTAAATTATCTTAAAAATGGCTATAGAGATTTTGTTTATAATGAATATCTGGTGAGTGTTTGACAATAACATAATAAATAAAGATGTATGCTTGTTTAAAGAAGATAATCTGGTTATGGGTAGCTTACTGATTTTGGTTTTATTTAATTTGAGTGTTTGAAAATAATATAGTTTGATTTGGTTCAAATTGGGTATCTGTTAAGTTGTTTGTATTATAAATAGCTGTGTAATTTCCTTTTAATCATTTAATATTGTTTAACTAATGACTGATTTTAGTAAAATTAGATTTTTTTGAAACTAAGTCTAAATACTTGGATAAACATTGGTATTGGGTGACCTATTAAATATGAACGGTTGAAGATAAAAGGAGAATGTCTCATTTTAACTCTAAATGAGTTAGTGTTTTCATTTATTAGACAATTATGGCACCTTTCTAATGCACTTTAAATTATTATGGTTATCTTTCAAATGTTTAAAAAAAATTAACTATGTATTATGCTGGGGTTTTAATATTAAAAAGTTTTTGTCCTAAGAAATGTAGCCAGTTCCAACCAAATAGTCCGGGGCATCGTGAATCCCTTTTTCGATGCGAGGAGGTGAGCTGGAAGTTGAATCGGGGATTTTGTGACCACCCCCTCTAGCCATGTGAGGCCGGGGGGGAACGGCCAGGTACCGGGCGATGCCGACCTCGGAGCCGTGGTTGGGGATAGTGGGTGGGCTGCCTGGCCGTGGTCCCTTGCTATCAGAGGCTGGGGGGAACGGCCAGGTACCGGGCGATGCCGGCCTCGGAGCCGTGGTCGGGGATAGTGGGCGGGTTGCCTGGCCGAGGAGAATCCCCATCAAGGTAGAAACCAAATGGTTTGATATGGGCTGTGCGGGAGGATCTTAATGCCCCCCGCTTTATTATTTTTTGCGCCCTAATTTGGGATTAACTCATAAGTTTCTATGTATATCTTTCTATATTACTCTCGAGAACTCCAATGGGTTGCTGTGTGTCAATTTTATTTGTATGTTTACAATCTAATTTTTGTACGCAGATGTATTTGTATATTCTATAATAAATTAACTGTTAAAATAAAGAAAAATGGAATGGAAACGAAAGCAAACTAAGCTCAATGTTTTTGTAGTTAAATAAAATATTGTTTCAGCAGTTATATTATGTTTAATCGTTTTATATTATATTGAAATATCAATAAAGATAAAACTCATAAGCCGGAATATTCTAAACAATAGTTTTACCCATTTTCTTTTATGGTCATGGAAAATGACATAAAACCTAAGATCAGGAGAATAAATGTATATTCTTTGGAAGCGAATCACTCAGTAAAATATTTGGTCCAAAACAAGATGAATATAGTGGAGAGTGGAGTAGGTTATTAATGATAAATTATTTACCCTATACACCTCATTAGTCATTGTCATACATATGACGTCACGTCATATGAACTTGGAAATTTCATGAGTTGTGAAAATGCCTTCCCATTTTGAAAACTCGATTCTTCGCTTTTATATTCAGCATATCTTATTCATTAACTGAAAGTGTTTTTTCCCGGTCGGTGAAATGAACAAACAATGAACAGGTTTGGTCCAACACATTAATAATTTTAGAATGGAAGGCTAGGTTTAGTTAATATTGGTTAGTTTATATTTCTTAAAATATAAATTCTACAAATGAATTTGTTCTTTTCCCATCCTCTCTCAACGCAAATGTAGGCTCATATTTTAACCTAAACCTTAAATTTAAATAGCCCAGCAATAGAACTTCAATATCACTTATGATCACAAATCTTTATTTATTAAAGTTGATAAAAAAAACTATTCTTTAATTAGGGTCGTCGGTGTTAGCCCGTTAAGTGTATGTAACCTCTGTCTACAAAGTGTTAATAGGTTGGTTGTTTGGAACCTTCCCAAGGTATCGGATTCGTTTTCTTTGCCAAACTTTCCTCCTTTTCTTACTTTGCTTGTTCTTGTTCTTCGCTTGTTTTGTCTTTTGTTCGGCTTCCTCGGGTGATTAGTTCTTACTCCTTCCACCCCTATCTCCCTGCGCCCTCCTAGCCCACTATTCTAACCCTACCACAGGTAGATTACAGAGCGAAACCCGCAAACTTTTTACCCTGTGGGTCGACCTCTTCTTACCCGACGGGTTCAAGTCCCCTAGTTTACCAGTAATCCTGGACCCTATTAAAAGTTTCCGGTAGGTGGTGGAGGGCGTCTTGAAAACCAGTAACGTGGTTTTGGGGAGGGTGAAAGAAGAGAATTCCCATTCAGTTCTTCTCTTTCTATCGTTCTGTCTCACTCGTTCTCAAAGACGTCGACAATCTTTCAAATTAACTTTACGCCCAGACGTCACTTTCGTTTTACTTTTGCTTCACAACAACTGGGGATGAAGAAAAGAGAAATAAAGAGGCGTGGACAGAGAAGAATTGGAAAGAAGGTAGTTACTATTATTATTATTTTTAAAAAAATAAAAAAATAAGGTAGGAGAGTGAGTTTAAATTGAGTGTATGCAAATGCATTTGTGACCAAGGAGAAAGTAAAAAAAAATGTTAAAAGAAAAAGGTATGAAAAGTTTGAATGTGTGAAGCGTCATGATTTTTTCTTTCTTTCTAATAACACTTCTGCTTTCCCTCCCTCTTCACCCATTTTTCCACCGTCACCAACAAAACTTTATTTCTAGTATCCCTCGTGTCGACCTTATGTGATGGAAATTTTTCCCCCCGTATTTACCAAACGAGATGTGGTTTTTCATTTTCTTATATTTGTTTTATAAAGTTTCTAACTAGATACCCGCGCATTCTGCCTCTCATACAACAATTGTATCCTCTTCTTCTTTCTTCGTTTCCCCCCTTGCCCAAAATCCTTTCTGCCAATCTCCCTGTACGCTTTCTCGTCATTTTCTATACTAATAATACTGCCACAAATTTCAATAATAAAAGTTTTCCTTTACACACATTTTGTTGAAATAAACTCAAATATCATATTAGATTTTTAAAAAAGGTTTTATTGATAGTATTCAAATAATAAAAAACAATAAATTTAGTAAGATAGCTTTTCCATATTATTGCTTTTTTCAATCTTAACCAGGGTAAAAGTTACAGCAATTTACAATAACTTGTGAAAATATTTTACTTAACTTTGATCTCTTGGTAACAAAGTAGTTATTCGAGAAAATATATTATATTTCTTAAGGAGTACGTTTTCCATTACAAAATTTAGTTTAGTCTGACTTGTGAACTGTTTTCTTTTGGCCCACAGATCTCAACGGGTTTTTAAATAAATAATAGAAAAAGGCGTATCTCAATCTTCATAATCGAAAAATGTATGTGACAGAAACAGGTTTTGTTATTTCAGTGACAGTATTAAGGTGCATTTTAAGCGAGGTAAGCTGAGGCCAAGCGAATGCAGAACGAGGCAATACGTGGCTGAGCCAACTCGTGTCGTTACATCAAAGTGAAAAAGCGCGCACGTTCGTCTTCGGCTTGGGCACGCTTTAAATTTGCCTCTAGCATATATTCACTTTTGGAATGATTTTATTTTAATACAGTATACTTGTTTTCTTGTTCTAAGTTTACTTTTTTTTAACTAAAATGTTTTTGGTCTATCACCACTTCCACTATTTCTTATTTTGTTAGTGGGTCGCTATAATTGTGCAATATGCAAGATGCAGATAGCCCACAGCTCATCGAACGTCCGAAACTAATACTGATATAATTAATACAAAGTTTGTTAAGTAGTGCATTTTGATCCAATGATCTTGTGTCTATTTTAAAATAAATTCATCAGCTAGTAAAGTAATGAATATATTTGATGTTCATTTAATAAATATTTTCAGTCTGATGAAAACATATATTTTGAAAATTCTTATAGTAGCCTAATAGTACCTTATTTTCTTCGTTTTTTATTTATTTAATCATATGTATTTTTGACAATAAATTTATTTATTTTGTATAATAATTTTGAGTAGAGTAAATAAATACAATTGCAACTATCATTGTTTAAAACATACATTGCTCCTTGGTGAAATATTTTTTTAAAGTGTTGTTTAAACAGCTGTAACTCTATTTTAGGCTATCTTGTTATTTTTTAATATATTTAAATTTCATTGATCGATAATTCCATGTGTTAAAGAGATTTTAAGGACTAATTATTTATAATTTAAATAAATATATGTAATATTTTACCAAGCTTAGATATATGTAACAAAATGATTTTCAAATTATTCCTATCCCATAAGTCTCTTTAATTGAGTTTTTTTACTGTGAATAAATTGTTGTGGTATATTTCTCAACACGATATCACTTTTAAATAAAGTCTGAATTTTTTTAATGTTTCAAAACGTTTAGATTTTTACCATTTGCTGTTGAAGTGACAACCATTTTATTCTTCCTCTTTTGTGAATCACTCCTGAGAAAAGTATCAACTGAACATCTTCAACTTTCCTTGGTCTTGTGCAGCTTCTTTCCTCATCTAGTGGTTTCTTCCTTTCTTGATATCGGTTAGCATTCAAAATATTCTTCTTCCACTTTTCTTCTATATATTTCCCTCCATAATCCTCTTCATTAAACAATTCCTACGTAGCGTGTGGTCCAATTTTCTCCTAGCCTACTCAACACTTCCTCATTCTTCATCCTGTCCATCCAATTCACCTTCTCCACAAACATTTCAAAACCCTCCAAATACCTTTGTTCCCTCTTTCTGATTGTCAACGTCTCAGATCCATACGTCACCTTACTTCACAAAAAAACATAGAGAAGTGATAAAACTTACAATCAAATTATTCATTTTATTTATTTCGACCAGATGGTATTTTGCCCATGTACACAGTGTCTTACTACCCGTCCGGCATATCCACATATTCTACAATAATGAGGAATGGATTAAGAAGGTAAAGTTTATTTAAATATACCCGCATTTACGGGAATGAGGAGTGAAACATTAATTTGAAAATAAAAAAACCTCAATGCACTTGGACAAATTATTAAACTCAAGGGTGACCTGGCGGTCTAGGGGTAAGGTGTCAGACTTCTATGCTGGCGGCCGGGGTTCAATTCTCAATCCCGGCAAAGATTTATCTGATTACCAAACCCTTCCTTCACCTCTGACAAGACATCTTGTGAATGTGAGGAATACCAGGCCTCCACCGTGGTTCGGATTCCACGTTAAA
>CABFOV010007152.1:0-14074 GCA_902141375.1 Timema poppense | reverse complement strand
TAAACTCAATCCACACGTTGCTAACAAACCAGATTAGACTGACGCCTTTGTCCATGTGCTCACTGGTGCAGGTGATAAACAGATATGTTTATTTAAAAATAAAAGTATGTACTACATGAATAGTAAACTTAAACATGTGTAACTTACAAAAAAGAAGATTTTTTAAAGTGGCTTATTTTTTTTTATTTGTACCGAACTCGTTTCTTTTAAATTGAAGTTTTGTCTTCACCCGACCAATGTTCTGTGTTTTTTTATAGCAAAAACCACTTCAGCTATCTCAGTGGTCCAGAGAAAGGTTTCCGGCGAAATATGATGATGATGATGATGATGTTCCAACTAAGTGTCGTGCTGGGAGCTCGCAAGCTTATTGGTCGGACCGGACCGGACCGTTCTGGTATCTGGACATACACAGTTTGTTTCATGAGCCATGACTAGACGACCCTCTATCCCCCCCCTCCCCCCTCCAACAGTATCCCTCTTCTTCAATACACATTTCTTTCGAGACAAGCGTTTCTAGACTAAAAACAAAGCTCACACCTACAAAAATCCTACTATAGACACACATACACAGGAAAAATACAGTGGGGATAGAAGAAGCATCATATTTTATGAGAAGGAAATATGTTATACTGTTATGTTTTCCTTTGCCTTTTTATTATTATTATTATTATTTTTTCTTAGAGTTTCAGAGCTCGTTTCTTTAGATGCTCCGACTCCTTTACACCCCCTCTCTTTCCACACTACCATACTTTTCCTATATTCCTTTTCTATTCCAATGCTTTCTTCCTTTTCTTTTTTTTATTATTTGTTATGTCGCACTGTTTTGTGTATTGTCGTCATAACAGTTGGTGGAGTCCGATAATCCTGCAAGCTGTCGCTACGACACGTGTTCCCGTCATGCATTGCAACTGTTATTACTATCGTGGCACGTGTTCTCGTTGTCTGGCGTCATGTAGGGTGCGTCGGGGTGGAGGGGGTAAAGGATAGCAGTGGTCGTAGCTTTTGTTGAGTGCAAGAATAAACGAATATTGAAAGGCGATGCATGGCAAACACACACACAACACATCAGGTTAATCCGGAAAGATATCAAAAAGTATCATTATATTCAGGTGATATAGTTTGTGAATAAATGCGAAAATAAAAAGCGTGCTTTGGTTTTTCTTTAGGGTTATTTTGACTAGCTCTATTTTTATCATAAATAATTCTTATCCTACCATTTCCTTACACGAATTTTACTATCCTCTGTTACAACGTACGTTTTATTTTTAGCAATATATTCCTGCAATGAAAATATTTTCAGTTTAGCTAGTACGTCTTATTATTTAACTTCTATCTTACTCTATCTAGGTGCTAACATTTAGTGTATTTCTAATTGTTTAATAGGAATCACATCCGAGTGGAGATTTATTGACTACATAATTATAATTATAAGATTGTGATTTTATTTGACATTATTTCAAAGTGTAACTTATTGCACGAAACAATTGTTCTTATTCCAAATTTACTTCAAATGCCAAAATTAATATAGGTCTCAAACTTTCTTTACCGTGGCTTACTGCCCTTTTGGACTTTACGAATTTTAATAACTCTAAACGTAGAAGGAACAATGAGGGCAAAATGTAGAGGATATGCACCAAATTGTGTATAGAGGGAAAGTGGGAGATCATTTAGGAAAAATAACCTATATTACGTCCAGTTGAGATTCGAATCCTGACATAATCGTAAAACCAAGCTGGTTAAACCTGTTATTTACTTCACTTGACACCGATGTGGATGTCATATATGAGATAGTTGAAAGTATAAATATATATAGTTT
Source organism: Timema poppense (assembly GCA_902141375.1). Taxonomy (NCBI): domain Eukaryota; kingdom Metazoa; phylum Arthropoda; class Insecta; order Phasmatodea; family Timematidae; genus Timema; species Timema poppense. Next base: position 12,258 of record CABFOV010007152.1, on the reverse strand, counting down.
AGTCAGGATGACTATCAGAACTGTTTGCAGGACAGTGCTGTTTTTGGGGTGATGTCCTGTTGTCCTACAGAACAGGTATGCCCTAAGATAGCGATTATTTAACAAATTAATTCAAAATGTTATTTTTGAAGTTAGAGAACAATTATTTCGAAAAGAACAAATTTAGCGTAAAAAACCTAACCCTTGAATATTATTTTTCCCGGAGCTATGTTTAAAAGTTATATTTGTCAAAAGTAAAATCCATGATCAATTACAATTAAAGTTTATATCCAATATAGGACGAACTGTCTTCTGCGCAACGTTTTGGGAGGAAAAACTGAAGTAAATAGGGGCTTAAGAAGGAGGAGGATTCAAATATGAAATGACTTGAAGGAAAGAAGAAAATTCTGGAAGCTTAAGGAGGAGTTAGAGGATAGGTCGCATCGGTGGTCTAAGTTCACTGACGAAAGAAATGGACCTATCCTAAGACAGAACACATAATCATAATCAAATATGTGATGCAGGGCTTATATAAACTCCCGTGTAAAGAGAAGAACGCATATTTTAATTTTCGTATGAAATTATTTATTGAAGGTATTCTTTTTCCTGCCAGAATCCTACTATTATAGTAATCAGAACTGAATTCCTACCAAAATCGGTATAAATCTACGTCTTTCAAAGATGTTTCTTGATATTACCTATTATTTATTTCTTGAGTGGTTTTACTTTTAATGCTACGTATTATTAGAAATTTTGTAGTGAGGTATTATTTTGAAATGATTAGTAACCAAGATTTTAAATTTATTTATAATCATTAATGAAAGTAAAACATGAGTTAAAATTAAAGTTTAATCATGGATCTGTACAAACATGGTTATTTTATTGACATTAATATGTATTCTTTGGAACTGATGATCAAACTATAGTTCTGACTTTATGTAAAACAGTGTTGCCTTTAATTAGCAATGAATAAAGGAAATTTTAATAATTAGTTGTGTGCTTAGATTATTTATTTCTTCTCTCTGTATTTTTTTACTTGGTTACAAAAAATTAAATATAAAATTTAGTAGCTAAATACATGGCATGTTGGAATTAATTTTGTGTCATGCTTTTTCTAAAAGCAAATATGTTCACCAAAAATAGAATATGTATATGTTTGGATTAAATTGTTGAAAAAGCTACTTTTGAAAGTTTTGTATAGCCTGCAGCCCAGATCAGGGGCCACATAGTATGAGGCGTCAGTTCACCAATATACTAGATTGATTGTGACAAATATATCTAGTTTAAAATCACGGCCAAATCCACATAAGTTTAATCACTCTGGCTTCATCACCTATCCACAATAATGTGGGTGCCCTTCCTCTAAGCAATATTAATCCGATTGCCCTTTAGGTTATGCCCATAGTAATAATATTAATAATAAGCTCACTTCTGAACACTTGGACTAAGGCATCAAGCTCATCTGGTTTGGTTTGCTGGTAACTAGCAGGTCTAGGATCAAGTCCTGGCTGTTTTTAATGAGTTTGTGTTTTCCTAATTGATTTTCCCACTCTACCTCTATGTAAATGTGGATGATTTTTTATCTAAATCGATCTTATTTATTAATACTATTGTAGTGGTGCTTTAGTTAGCACGAAATACACCGACTACATTTATAGGGAGATTAAACATGATAGGTTAGTTAATACTTGAAAACATAAGATTAAAATGCATGTTGACATAATAGTTTAATGGAGCAAACAAATCAAACTATTACAAAGTAGTGTCCAAAACACAATTCATAATTTCCAATGTTGACCAGCCAACTGGGCCAAAGTACCAAGCACAACAATAAGTTTAGTAAGAGATACACTCAGAGTGAACTTTGCGTGAAGCGCCATGGGTATAAGCCCTCACCCAGACTACTAAACCTAGCTGGCTTCATTTACTATCGCCTCACACTTAAAAGAGTTATACTTATACTTTCTAGAGCGAAAGACAAAACTAAGACTAATTTAAGTTACTCCCCGATTTGGAGACAGGCTACAAACAGAATGTAATTGCAATAGTGGATTTGTTGCAATAAACATCTAAAGTTAAAGACTGAGCGGTAATGTGTAGCCAGAACCCATACAACATTTAAGACTAAATAACCATATTTTAAGAGGTGAGAACAATATGTGCCAGTGAAGCTAGCTTTGAATTGTTAACCGTCTAATATAGGTTAGATAAGTTATAGAGAACTGTCTGTCTATCCCGGTCATAGAAACACAGGGCTTATATCCTATAGAAATTGGTCATTCTGTATTCTAGACCTATACACAGTAAAGGCTGTCTTTTTACTAATTAGTACCACCAAGGATCATGAGTTAAAACACAACCAAACAAAGGCACAAACTACACTTCAGATACAAGTTACTTAAAATCAGCGATCTCTCATTTTGCTCCAGAAGGGAGTCAAACATGAACATCTAACTTGGCGTGGGCCACGATAGAAGGGCAGTGACAAACCCACAAGTTGCGCACCCCAAAACAGCTAAATAGTGCCCAACTGAACATTCAGCTTCAGTTTTGGCTGCCGCCACCTCTGGCCATAAATTTCACCTTCGGTAAAAATTAGACCGAAGTTTTTGCCTAAGCCGAAGGTTCATTTAACTTACCTTACCTAATGTACGCTCGTGGGTGCGGTTCGGGAGCGGTCACGTAACAAGTCACTACATGTTGGATTTAGGCGCCCAGTCGGCAGACTAATCAGTAGTCACCATAGAATAGTTATTGCTACTAGTAGTCACTAGTCAGTAGTGGTATCACATAGTCCTTTAGTCTAGTGTTACTATCAGATTTATTAAGAATTTTACCATCAAACCAGGGCTAATGTAATTAATTATTATATACATAAAAAAATACTGATTCATTTTTATGGGACTGGATGGCAATAAAAAATAATTTAGTCACTATTTAAAAGCCAAATATTAAGAGGAATAAATTATTTAAATTTTTTTCATACTTATTTTGTCTATTAATTATTTTGTATAGAAATTTCGGCAAAGTGTTCTACTTTATTTTATCAAAAATAAAAAATGTGAACATTTGTTTAAACAAACACAATCTTCTATTTTAAATGCAACAGATATTTAATCAAACTTAAAAATGCTATTGCTTCGACTTCAGCCATAAAAATTACTTTCGGTCGGACACTACAGCTAGACAACAATGCACATCGGTTCACAAAAAAAATAAAAAATAATAACAGTTAACAAACTAGGTATCAATAACGGGCCTTGAACCACCTAAATTCCATCTTTCCTATCTGGTGGCACTGCAGACCAGAACTCGGTAATACGGGCCAGGGAGTGATACACACTAAAATGAAACTACTTGTCTAAAGGCCCTAATAGGAAAAACAAGAGATAAGAAAGATATATCATGACGTGGTCATCATGACTGACTATCAAAACCTAAATTAATTATACATAATAGAGTATACATCATACTTATAGTGACAAACACTCTTAGCTTGAAAGAATAATCCTAACTAAATTACATGACTCTGAACATAGATCCTCCGGCTCTTTCAAATGTAAATGAAACTTTATAGCTCACGACAAGTGTTTCTATCTGGCCGGTGAATCTGATGGCACCATCATCGTGAGCCCAATATCTTATAAGTTACTGTACTGTTTAAAGGAGACGAGAGACGTTAGTGGTCGAATACAAGATTGGGACTGTGTTTGTGTCCAGAGGACCCAGGCGTTTTATACAAGTTGAACTGACGAAACAGGACCAATGGGGGGAGAGGAGGCAATCTTCGGAAAGTTAGAGCAACTTATCGAAGCTTGGTAGAACATGTAGGCGCTGGAAATGACGTACGTACCCTAGCAAGCCATGATCAAATCCGATCAGTACAGTTGATGGTCTAGTCGAGTATGGAGTTGAATGGAGGTCAGTGTGTGTCCGTGCAACTCTTCCCACAGAGCCATTCTCCCCAGGCAATGTTCCAGAGGTGTAGTATGTAACAAATTATGTTGTAACATCAATATATATATATTTAAATATCCATGTATATTTTTATCATATGAAGTCATTTTTTATAGCTGGCGTAGTTTGTACAGGCAATGATTGCTGAGCCCGATACACTATTAGTGTAGTTAAATGTATAATATTCCAGGTGGGTATAAGATGCAGTGCAAACGAATATATACATTAAGGACGGTGCCTAACTTTGACGTCACGGCAATTCACGATAAGATCTCCCATGTTAATAAATTAACTTTTTTGTCAGAGAGTTTTAAAGATACATATAACATTGAAAAGAAAACCTAAATTCTTAAATAATTCTAAAATTAATTCTACAGTGTCGTAAAAGTATTATTATTATCTTGAAATAGGTTTTTGTAAATGTATTTTTTTTTAAATCCTCTACAACTTGGCTATTTGGCTTGGTCACGAAAATGGTTTGTAGTAGTCGTCTTCTTGTCAGATTGTAGACATAAAAAGTCATTGGAATCAAATGTCTGTCTAGAATGGGAAACAAGTAAAGAGTAATTTTAAAAACAAGTAAATGTTTTCAAGGTGAAAATAGCAGAGTGAGTGTGTAAACTCGTCACAGGAAGGGATAAGTAGCTATCAGTAGGCAAACAAGAAGTCTTGGAGGGTAGACCACTAAATGTCTTCCCTCTCTTTCTATTTAGTACATTAGCATCTAAGTATGATAGTGCTAAGACTGATTAGGTGCGTAAAGATAAGATACAGCCCTCTTCGCAAAATAGCTGTGAAATCTTCAAGTATGCAACGTCGTTAAAAAATAATAAAGCACAGTGCTTCCATGGTTATGAATACGGCCAAGGTTAACCATCATCTTGAAATCTACAAATATTGCCTGAAACAATCATGAAAATTTAGCAAAGCATATATATATATAAACAACGGTGAATAACTTTCACTTTAATTTCTTCCGTCGCTAAAATACTTCCTCGACTCACATTTAGTGGTTCTGGGGGTAGAAAACAAACAACAGAAAATTGATAACTAATTTAAAGTGTGCCTAAAATCATCCGAGGTTGGTTTCTACTCAAGTATAAAATTCAGGAGAAAGTTAATTAATCTAAAGGAACAAGGTAAGCCAAGAAAGATGAAATACTACTCCCCTGAAACAGTTTTATAGGCCTACATATTAATTATAACTTAAACAAAGCACGCTATACAAACAAAATGGTTGGCTGCTCTGGCCTGATAAAATCCATACATCTTGAGAATAATAGAGAGGGTGCGTTGGGAATGAAGGGTTAATACGAACCTGTAAAACAGGAAGAGGTCAGTGAATTTAGTGTGGCAAGAAGTCGAAAGGTCCCTAGAATTTCCAGATTTGGAATGCAAAAAAATAATACGATGTCGAAGAGCGTAAAACGGCGTTAACTCATAGCTTTATCTCAAATTGATGTGATTTTTTGATGAGTAATAGAAAATGATTATGTCAATAATATCCTACTTCTATATAAAAATGAATTGGTGTCTATCTGTTAATCTTTCACGCAAAAACTACTATACAGAATTAAAATTTCTTATCAACATAACTTTGACGCCTGGTGAACACATAGGATGATTAAAAATGTATGTCACACACTCATAGGACTGTGTGCCGACTGTATTATGTCATTACCATTCATACCCATAGGACTGTGTACTTACCATGTTGGAAACTTTTGAATCAAACCAAGACCACACAGTTGGAGCATTTTCTGTGAACAGTAGGCGCACAGACTTCTCAGTGTGATTCCAACTTAAGGATGCAGGCAAGAATATAATCATCTATGTAAAAATGTGGCAATTATTGCAGTTATATCACAACTTTTAATGTAGATATATATATATATATATGTACGTTAATGTAATCTACACCAATAGTAATTTTTATAAAGGCATTAAAATGAATGGACCAATATTATACTATATTGTACAAAACTGTGAATGCTGAAAATTTAATGACTTTTATTAAATCAGTTTAGTTTTTATTTTAACTTTTACCAGATACAAAACTACTCTTAAGTCATGGTACATATATCTGAAAAACTTTTGTTTCAAATAAATGATTATATCTGCCAATATATCTATTAATAATTAGGCCTAATATTAGGATTAACCTCAATCATTAAGATAATTTTTCTATTTAACCACTTTAGTAGTCGAATGGTATAAGAAGGTGTCACTTTCTTGTTTCAATGGCATTCTGATGACAGGAATATCAGGGTTTGAATCCAAGTTGAGTCTACTAAGGGTGGCTTTTCTCAACTCTCCTTCCAAGCAAATACGGGTAAACTACCTCTTAAAGGCTTCCTTCCTCATCCTTACCCCATTAGATTAATTATCGCTTATGCGTACACATTGCACAGGTTGTAAGACGCGATGAAAGAAAAAAGTCAAGTTATTCTGACACACTTTGGTGGCCTTATGGTCTAAGGCGTTACTTTCGCAGTAGACTATACTGCCGATGACGGGGATATCGGGGTTAAAATCTCGGTCGGGTGTACTAAGGCTTGTTTTTCCAACATTAATTTTCCACTCTCCCGCCATGCAAATTCTTGTAAACTTCATCTAAATATAACCTTGAACATCCATAAAACCATTAGCGTACCTAGTATATAAGTGAATAAACCTAACGGGTAGTAATACCAGGTGCTAAAAAGAAGTTATATTGTAAAACTTCATGTCTGATTTCTTACTTATGTCTTTTTAATAGGGTGTCTTTCTCCCCCACGGTGCAAGGGTGTTGGGCTTCATAGTATCATAGAGAAAGTTAGTATACATTTCTCTATGATAGTATCCTCAAGAAGGGGGGAGGGCAAATTTTAATTTTATTTTAATTCTCTTAATTCTGTGGTTCTCGAATGATTAGTAAGTGTAGATACAACAATCTCTTTTTTATCTTAGAATATTTTTAACATTTTAATTTTTGGGAAAAGTAAGATGGGGGATAGGAACATTTCTTTTTTATTTTATATCGGGAACCTAGTGTAGAAGTTTGGGAAGCTATTCACTGGGGAGATAATCATCTAGGCATCAGTTACCTGACGTCCAACATAAAAATAATTTATTCTGAAAATTTGAAAAATGACACCTGGACATGGTAATCGAAATAAAAATAATTGGATAAATAAGAGACTAGTGTTTCGCAGCGATGAATCAATGAGCAAGAGACTGGCTGTTCTATATTTGTTTTTTGTAAGTCTTGAGGTAATATAATCATCACTTTTACCAAAAATTGTACGTTAAATAATGTCTTATATTTTTACCTTCATGTCTTACCAGCCGTGTGGGCAATACACCTTTTAATCACACTAAATGAGCTATTCACAAGGTAGGTTGGATATAGATAAAGATATATCCGTATTTACGTAGATTGAGAACAGGGGTGGATTAAGATAATTTTCAGAGGGGTGTCATAATTATAAATAACATAGCTACTTAATTTCTGTTTAAAGACATTTAATATTTTCTCATTCATATTTGATCTTATGTATGTTTTAAACTGTGGTCATCCTCCTCAATTTTTTCAAATCAAATTGTTTTGATAGATTATTTGGAGTTACCCTCCTTTGACAGTTTTTTGAAAAATAGTTCTCTTTAGAAGATATGAGATGTCTTTGCCTTGATTTTTTTCAATTAGATTATTTTATAAGCCATTTAAAGTGCTCCTCGCCTAGAACTTTTTAAAATTTGGATGCCTCTATAATTTATTTAGATTTATCCTCATCTTAATTTTTTAAGATAATTAGGGGTAAGGGTGAATATATGAGCCCCGTCGTTAATATGGGACCCCTCGTTTTCTAAGAAAACAGGTCATGAATTCTAGTGTGAGACACTTTAACTCTTAGAAATAGTTACTCGAAGTACCTATAGAGCACGCTGGCGTACTTCCTCTAATGGCGAGTGTTTTGTGGTGTGTTTTTATTTTTTGCTCCTGATAATACTTTGAAAGGTATGTGTTTGACACTTATCAACACAATAATTCTTTCATAACTGCTAATTATTATTGTAACTTAGTTTAGGTTAAGTTTTAACGGTGATATTCCAGTATTAACATTATAAATTAGATCTACGAATAAGTGTGCAAAAAAATCGTGCTTACTAAGATGGCGAGGGTGATATTATGGGCCCTTTACGATGCTGGTAATTTGAGACCCATAACAAAGGGTCCCATATCGCAGTCACTACATTTTAACGTGATATTATTTAATATTATTTTATATTATTATTTTACAGATGGCTCGCAAACTTTTTGTACGTCAAAAGAAGTCGTCAAAACGAAAGCTATGGAATAAACAAGATATGATTAATGCATTACAGGCGTTGAAAGATAATACAATGAAGTTAAAAAAAATGAAAATATTTTCTGTGCCTCGTGCCACTTTGCAAAGACTCTCTCGTCTTGATTTGCCGATTAAAGAAGCAGTTAATAGGTAATTGGGTCGAAAGCCCATTATTTCACCCGAAATGGAGGAAGAGTTTGTAAATTATTTACTAGTCATGGAGTCAAATTTGCATAGTCTTACAAGACAAGATGTGCGTCGTCTAGCATATCAGTTGTGCGAAAAAAATAACATTCGGCATCCATTTTATGGTGGTGAGGTAGTTGGCCTATCCTGGTTTGATCATTTTATGGCCGGCCATAAAGATAAACTGTCAATATTGAAACCATCAGCCACTTTCCTTGCTCGTGCTAATGGGTTTAATAACGAAGCAGTAAATCTTTTTTTGACATACTTGAAGTTGAGTTACAAAAACATAAATATCCACAAGACAGAATATTCAATGTCGACGAAACCGGAATATCTGTTGTTCAGAGTAAAGTCCCGCGAGTCGTTGGCCTCAGAGGAAAACGGCAGGTAGGAGCATTAACCACTACTGAAAGGGTGTCATTAGTTATCGTTGTATGCTGCATGAGTGCAGGAAGTATTTTTGTTCCACCAATATTGATTTTCCCACGGAAAAATATGACAGAGGCGTTAATGAAAGGAGATCCACCTGGCTCCATTGGAAAATGCCACCCATCGGGTTGGATCCAAGGCAATCTCTTTACTGAATGGCTTAATCACTTTATCGAGAAAACAAAACCAACAGCAGAAGATCCTGTATTAATGATTCTTTATGGGTTTAACACCCACACTAAGAACATTAATGTTGTAAATATGGCCCGCAAAAATCATGTAACAATTTTAAGTCTTCCTCCAAACACAACCCACCGTATGCAACCATTAGACAGGACCTTCATGGGGCCATTGAAACATTATTACAGTGAAAACATTAGACAGTGGCTGCTACATTCTAACACCAGACCTCTCGGTCCATACGACATAGCACAACATTTGGGCGATACATATCTGAAGTGTCAAACTGGAGAAATAGCCGTCAATGGGTTCAAGGCTACTGGAATCTATCCTTGTAACCGACAGATGTTCAACCACACAGATTTTGTTGCTTCGGAAATTGATATGGACGTTGTTGATCTACAGAGCCTTGAAGAAAACAAAGGCATGAATGTTACACAAAAGGTACAATCACTGACATCTCCTCAGGACGTTCACTCCACTATTCCCGCTTTCGCCAAATCTAATGAACCCGGTCTAGATGCTACACCATATGCAAAGGACTTGGAAGCAGCCGGCCCCTCTGGATGTTCTTTAGTGAAGAAGTCCAATCATGTATCACCAAAAGATATTTGGCCAATTCCACAATCTAAAAGAAAGATGACAAACAAAGGACCAAAGTCTATGAAGGCTGCAAAAATAACATCGTCCCCCTATAAACTTGCGTTAGAAGAGTCTGAGAAGAAAAAGGCAGAAAAACAAAGAGAAAAAAAGGTAAGAAACAGAAGTTTGTTGAGGGAGATGAACCGCCATCAGTGATACAACAAGACCAAAGAAAAAATAAGTCGAAGAAATCTATAAAAAGAAAGCTAATTTTCCTAGCTGAAGAGTCGGATGAGGAGTTCAACATTGATTCAGACGAGTCTCTTCCAGAAACTGAAATAGGCGTTTCTCGTCCTGATAGTGATGATGCCGTTTGTATTTTCTGTGAAGGCGTTTTTTCAGCTGACAGAAGGGGTGAATTGTGGGTACAGTGTATGAATTGTGAGCTGTGGGCTCACAATGAATGTGCTGAATGTGAGACATATGCATACATTTTTGATTTTTGCAAGTAAATATGGACATGTTTATTTAACTTACACTTAACTTTTAACTTCAAACTACACTTTTAAATTTTTACTATAAATATACATTTAAATATATAACAGAATTATGTTTAAATAAAAATGTTAATCTTTTATTTTTTGTGAATTTCTGTTCCTAAACTAAGGGGCTCACATTACCAGCACAAGTTCTATTAGTGACCAAGTGTAATAATATTTTGAAAAATATTTTCCATATTAATGTTTTTAAAAAAGATCTCTAATTCCATTGGAATTATGTTAAAAACATTCCGAAGTGTGTTTTCTGAAATTTCCAGATCAATTTAAGAATGTCTGCGATAGTTATGATGAAAAAACATATTGGGGGCCCATATATCCACCCTCTCCTATATATACCTCTATAACATAAGCTTTGAAGTGTTCTACCACCAACAACATTTTGAAAATTGAATTATTTCAGTGACTCCTCTCCTGAAAATTCTTCAAAATGACATGCATCTAGAAGTTATTTGGAGTTGTACTCTCCCATACATTTTTGAAATTTGGACAATCCTGGAAGATATATAGTGCTTTCCTCCTTGGAATTTCTCTGGCAGTTATATGCCTCGAGTTTAAGATATTTTATGCGGTATTTTCCGGCAAATTTTTGGCCTTAAAATTTATCTAGAAGTAATTTGGATTTGGATTTAAGGCCATCTTTCAGCTTCATATTCGATAATATCAGAGGTTTGAAATTTATCCAGGGGGGGGGGATTTATTCCAGGGATTCAGAGCCCCCACAATTCTGCTGCTCTTCTGTTCACACATATTCGATATTCATGGATGAACTGCTCTCAGGCGATAATTAGCCCTTTTCGATGTGTGTTAGTGTACCGTCTCTAAGCGGAAACATGTTCGCTACTCGGTATGCAAGACAAATATGCGTGAGTCATACCGAAAAGTTAATAAACGTGGACAAATAACGCACGTATGGACCCAGATTAAAAAATGTGTTTGCGCGTAAAAAGATAAGAAATTGTATAATATATCTGTGTCGTATGTTCTTTCTAAAATTTGAACTCTTATTTAGTTTTTTTTTGCATTAGTTTTCTCACATTAACAGGGGGTGTAAACTGACCCTTTGACCTCCTCCCCCTGAATCCATGCCTGATTGAGAGTGGGGAGTAATGTTTAAAAAAACCTTAGTAAGCTTATCTGGGACTCGAACCTTAACCTCCCCATTACCAGATAAAACCACTCGATAAATCCTAAATTTAGTTTGCGTACCCATCGATGCGAGCTACGCTTTATAATATCATACTCCCTCTTTATAAAATGTATTTTCCACTTTTATTTTTAAAATGAATAAATTAATACCGGTGCAGCTTATTACTCTCAGATTTTGTAAATGTATTTATACGTTATTATTGGGGCGGCTTATTGCCATGTAAAGACGGCCGCGAATGTTGAAGTGGGAGACATATAGAGTTTGAGGGGTGAGGGTGGAAGACTGGGAGGAGGCTTGACGGTATCTAGCTCGCTCGTCAAACGGCTGAAATAGCACACCCACTTACAAACTATTACTGTCACAAAGTGCGGTAGTACGCTGCGAAGTGGCGGTGATGTAAAGTGATATTAATATTCATGGTGGAAAATAGCGACGGGTGAAATGTGTAAAAAAAAAAAGTTACTTGACTACACGTTGAAAATCAGTATCAGCTTGAAGTTACATTTCGTTTACTCGGATAAGCAAAACAAAAAATATATATTCAAAGATTATTATATTATTAGTGCGTAAGAACCCCTCTTATCTCATGGATAACACCTAGGTGGAAAATACAGCTCAAAGCAGACATCACATCGTGGTGAGTTATTACTTTTTCTCGACACCTCGGAGAGAAAGTATTGTGATATTCAAAGAAAATTGAACAGGGGAGTTTGATAAAAGTCGACGTTTCATGACTCCCTGAAACCAAAAAGTTGTTTTCGCAATGCCGTCTGTCTGTCTGTCTGTCTGCACCTGGGCCTAGAGCCGAAACAGTTTAGTGATCAGGCTAAAGCTGCGGCGCCACAGCCACCGGACTGGACTTTACTTGACATGACTGGAGTCCAGTGTGATTTTCCATATAATGTTT